>JAODOY010034350.1:6782-21481 GCA_025399855.1 Forbesichthys papilliferus | reverse complement strand
TATATACACACACACACACACACTAGGCTACATATTTCCAAACAGCTGATGCTCCAACTGAACCGCTAGGTTGAATAACTGACAGCTATTTACAATAATACAAGCACATTTGTTGCCGAATTCTTACGAATTATTCCTCATAGTACTATTTATTTAGAGACTAAAATTTTTATGTTTTATGTTATGTTTAAGTTGCTTGAATCAATTGAAATAAACTTAGTATACTGCATGTTTTTACTGACAATATTCTGACAGCAGTTGTTTGTTGCGCTCTGTGTTTACAGGCAACACACGCCTGATGGAAATGGAATGGACTGACTGAGCTACAAAGTGTAGAAAAAACAAAACAATACGAGGTGTAGGCCTGTGTGTGTGTGTGTGTGTGTGTGTGTGTGTTCGTAGTTATAACACAGGCGACTTTATATATTGCACTTGTCATTATGTCCCTCTTTTGTCTATGTTCCTCACTACCTCATGGTAACAAGTATCTGGTTGTAAGACAATTGTCAAAAAGACAAGTATTGTTCTGATATGACAACTTTAACAACCCCACACTACTACAACACTTAACTTTTATTTTGCATAGTTGTATCTTGATAGGTGAGAACCAGAGAAACGCAAGTGACATTTTTGGTGAAACGGAGATGTATATTTCAAATTAAAGCTCTTGATGAGCTCTTTCTATTTTTTCAACTGCCAAGAGGGCACAAGTGAATTATTTATACATTTGGAGTTATTCATTCAAAACCAAAAGACTTAAATACCGAACATACTAAGCCAGTTTGTGCCAATAGGCCGTAACTACACTTACGCCCTTTTGGCATTGAGAAATTTATATTTGGAAAGCATGTGGTAAGGATGTTTTGTTATAGCGTGTAGCGGGGCCGGCCAGCATGAGCGGATGTCGCTTGCTGAGTCCCTGAGTGACTGCCTGACTGACTGATCGACCTTGTTAAAAATCGGTTGAGTAGCGCGCCATTCTACAGTAGGTGGCGGTAACGCACCAATAGCGTGAAACCCACGAGATTAAGACTAACATTTCAGCTAGCTGATCAGTTAAGTAGCTGCAATACAGGAGGCTGCATTTTCAGGTTGCAATACAGTACAGTTGTAATTTACATATGTTTCCCTCCCCTTTCAATAGCAAGAACAACCTGTGTGGGTTATTTAGTTTACACACACACAGAACTTTTATGAAGGGTAGCTGCCAGTCATTTGTACACCAGTTGTTTTCCCCAAAAAAGAGCAGTGGGCGTCAAAACGATTACAACTTGACAGGCTGCTCGGTCCGTCTGGACTACGCCTGCCTAGTCTTGTTATTTTATCACAAGATTGTTATTTCTTTTGTCATTCTTTCTGTCATCAAATGGGCCCATGCATTTAGATGAAATGGATGAAATGTTGGTACCAGAAATGCACATGTGAATTTAACATTTTTGTTTTGGCCCCACCTGTAAAGTTGGAGAAATGTCACTTACTCTGGTTCTCACTCATCGTAAATATGTTATCTCATAATACATTTAGCTTCATCTTACTTTTACCAAAGCCAGCCTGCACGGTTTCTTTTTACTCACTAAATGTATATTTTAAAGGAACATTCCTCAATGTCATTACTGTATTGTTTCCACAACCCCGTATATCCTACCTAGTGTTTTATGTTTGAAACAGCTGTGTGTGGCGAGAGAGATAGTTTCAGCCTAGGACCGCTGAATGAGAGCGATGAGCATGTGATCTCTGGGGTTCCAAAAAAGGGGCAATTCCAAACCCAAACAAAAATGTGTTCAAAACAAATGTGATTTTAATGTGAATATTTTAATTGGATGAGTTAAAAAAAAAAAATTCTTGTCTTTGTATGTAGTATTAACGACTGAATATTGATTAAGATTAAGACAATCAAGACCAAATCGTGTTGTGTTACTGTCCAATATACAGTATGTGACAAACTAAAAAAAAAAAAGTCAGATATATAATGTATATATTTCAAATAGATTGCCCCCCTACCCCCTTCCTACACATTCTGGTGTAGATTGAGTGAGACAAAATGAGATGTTATGAATTTATTAAGTACATTGTATATAGGATAACAAGTTAAAAAAAAAACAACCCCAAAACTACTAATCGGGCTTTGACCTTTGACCCGGTCTAAGACAACCTAGTGAGACTTCTTCCTCTCCTCACACTGGGGTCCAGCGTATTGTGACTGACAGCGACACTTCTCTGGGGAAATACACTTCCCTCCATTGAGGCAAGGCCGGCTGCAAACAGCTATAGAAAAATAAGTGGGACATACATACATACTGTATTCAAACGTCATGTAAAACCCATTTATCCACCATGGTGCTGAGAAAGGGAGCTCATAAAATTATCTGTCTGGGTGTGTCACATCTGGAGAAGTGCTTGTTTTAAGGTACAGTTCACAATGTGTGGCAGATGTACAGTACAGTATGATCTATACTTGGGTGGACTGCTGCCACACATAGTACAGTATATCCAGTTATTTCGGTAATAGGCTTCTTATGTGGACGTGGAATGCTAACCCATGAAATAAGAATGCAGCGAGATTTAATTATGCAATATTTTTTATACAGTACCACAATGTAGGCTACATGTGTGCTGTATGAGTTCTTTACAAACTGAGTTAGAACTTAATGGAAATTATAAAAGACAGGTTTCCTGTAATCAGTTTTCTATAGGAGCCTTCGAAATGCATTCTGTGACATACCCACTCACGGAGAGCCTGTGTGAACTCACCAGTATGGCAAGCTCCTCCAAGCCATCCTTCTGGACAGCTGCAGATTCCTGGAGCTACACAGCTGCCCCCATTCCTGCACCCTTGGGGACAGATAGCTGAGGGGCAAAGCAGCGCAACACATTCTCAACATGTCAGGAAGCCATAAATCCTCAATTCAGATGTGCATTGATTATGGAAATCCTATTCCTATGGGAGACCTTATGACATACATTGTTGCACATCTATTACAGATGGGACTCGTGAAAGGTACAATAAGTCAGCCATTGCAAGCTAAATGCTAATACACTTTTTGTCAAATTAAACAAATATCTCAACATTTCGATATTTTACTGTTTGCTGTGCATGTTGGAAAAAAAAATCTGACCGCACTGGCTACATAAAAAGCAACAAAGAAAGTGGCGAACACCGCTCGCATAACAAAGCCTACAGCACTTTGCTTCACAATGCGTTTTAATGTGTGAGGCGCAGCCGCAGATGACCGCGGAGCGATAGGCCTACTGTTTTGATTTGAGCTCGAAGTTAGCAAGAATGACTGACCCTGCCCTTAAGTGACACCGAACAAACCTTCTTGGCATTTGGAGCCAGTCCAGCTGGAAGGGCATATGCATTTGGCCACCCAATTAACAGCAATACATTGCCCTCCATTCCAACATCCACCATCACATGTCACTGCAAGGAATCCACATAAACACAACACACAGTATTTTATATTATTGATGATATATGTTATTATATATTCTTATATAATTTCCCCTTCAGCCTACCTTTGTGGCAATATTTCCCTCCAAAACCAGGAGGACATCTGCATTTGCCAGGGCGCAGGCACTCGCCGCCGTTCTTACATTTAGGTAAACAGTTGGCTATATTAAACAGAATAACATTGACACAATTACGGAGATTGTATGATATGATTCCTAATCTAGAATCCTGTGAGCCTCCTACCTAAAATAATAAAGCCAGTTGCAGCCACGCCCACTAAACAAATTGCTAAATCTGGAAACCATACAAGATTATTTTTTTCACTAGCCTAGTTCTCTATAGCTTTTGGGGAGTTTCCCAGATTAGTAGGACAATACAATATGCTAAATTCTGACATTATTATTGTACGACAGACGTAACAGTTGTAGCATCACCATACTGGCAGGTCTCTCCTTCGTAGCCCTGGGAGCAGAAGCACGTGTTGTTGCGGATGCAGATTCCCGCGTGTCTGCACGGCGGCTCGCATCTCGCGGCGGTGTCGAACACGAACGGGAGCGCGACTCCTCGAGGCGCGTCCGAGCGCGCGGCGGAGCACGAAGCCACGAGCGCGGCCGAGAAGGCCAGCAGTGTGAGTTGCGTCGAGTGGACGCGCGGGAGTCCCACCATCACTCCGCTGCAGACCAGTTCAGGCGTCCTTTTTAAAAAAAAAAATAAACGAGGAGCCAATGTCCACGTCGTCTTTGTTTTCTGGACGGAAGAAAATATGCGAGTGCGGACAGGAGGTGCAGTGGGAGCTGGAGGGAGTAGGGCGCCTGGTTTGGGGGTTGGCCTGAGAGGGATAGGGGTTGGATGTTTGAAACAGCAAGGAAGCCCCAACTTTTATATTATTAGCCTATACTGGTAATCAGATATCAGTAATGTAGAGGGCTGTTATCTATACATTATTATTACATTTCGTGTTTATCAATTATTCCCACAAAGGTGACACTGAAAATGAGACATCAGACAGATTAGCACTGTTGACACATCTTATATACATTTGATTGAGGACTCCTTTGCAGCTTTGAAGCCTACCAGCAATGCCAGTCAATGTGCAATGAAAATACCACACACCAATAGACAAACATGGTTCAAAAAACAGCATGTTAAATGCACACATTGGCACACACATCAGCAAATGACCATTTCCCAGGCTGTGCTTCTCATTTTACATAAATCTGTGATTCCTACATGATTACACGACCACAATGGAAGACACCAATAGATTCAGAATTTTTTTTATTATTATTACTGCCGGGTGCCATGGGAAGCAGTTTAGTTAGTTTAGGCTATTGTTAGATATTGATAGACTAACAGCCTAACAAAAAATACAATGGGAAAATAACAGACATATTGCCTAATAAAACATTCACAAACACTCACCTTTGTTAGTACGTCTACACACAAAACATGGTACTGTAGCATATTTTCTACAAATCTTTGACCTACATCACTGAGAGGAGTGCCTTAAAGAGTAAAACAGATGTAGCCTAACATACTGCTGGAGCTGGCTCTCGGGTTTCCTGTGTCTAGCTGAGCACATCTCAGCCAAGTTCTGACTTCCCTTAGAAGTTTCACAATCAGTGAAACAGTGGTAAAAGATAAAACATTTTAAAAAACTCCCATCCCACACGCCGTCAGGGGCTTGTCTGTCTGCATGGTTGGTTTCAGGAGTGCATACAGGTTGGACTGCAGATATTCAAACACAATAAATTAGGAATATTACTGCAATAAATGTAATGGTTTAATCACAGTTTACTTTTGACAGTGTGGAGATAAGCCTAAACTGTGATTCTTAGCACCACCGTGTGACTGCAGAGAGTACTGCATTGCATGAAATTATGCTTTACAGTAATACATCAGCAAGCAACATCAGTAATAAGACCGACAAACACAAACCCCCTTGACATTTACATTTCTTTTTTGCGTTTATGAGACATTTAGCTTATAGGCTTTCAAAAGCAATAATTTGACCTGTTTTATGTTTTCATGGTGGATTTAATGTGAAGTTGTACAAATACATGTTAATACAAACCTGAACAATTATATTGTCAAATAAAAGTAAATTAGACATTTTTATTATTTAGCAAAAACTTAAATATCACAAAAATGTCAATGCATATAATTATCCATCAGTAAACATTTTAGAAACAGAATCTTGCAAATCAACTGGATCAAAGTATAGAAACATAAAAATTAAAGTAAATCACATTATTGTGCAAGAAAAAACAAAAACAAAATTACAATAGCTCACTGAAATAAAGTAGATTAGGGTAGTGCTCGTAATCAAACATTTAAGAAAAGTGAAATAGATCATGATTGATAACATGAAAACAAGGAGACAAACAATTTTTATTTATTTTTTCCAGAAAATCCAGAAAAATCTTTTATAAAGTTGGCATGCCTAAACAAATAAAATGTCAACAAACAACATATCTGTAGTTCTTTACCTCTGTTAAAGAAATACAAAATGTCACAGTAGTCTCATTATCATTCATATCACTGTCTAGGTGTACAATGCCCAAGATGTGGTTGCTCAGATGTCCAAAAAATGAAATTGCTAAAGAAATAGGACAAATAAAAATAAATAAATAAAAAATATACATATATAATGACCTGGACATATGACATTATAGATACATATAGTTTAATTTAACCCGATTAAAGATTATTCAAAATAGAATTGAAAAGTACAAGTCGTTAATGAAATTGAGTGGTTTGGTTGAAAGCCAGCTTTTCTTAAAATGTATGTGTATTTCAGTACTTAACAACAAACTGTTGGCATCATATGAGAAACAAAAGCTTGCTATAAAAGCTTATTGACAGGTAACAATAAATAATTTGTTGTTTTACGGTACATTTTTTTACTAAAATATATATTTTTTAATTGTGAACCCACTTTAAAATGACAAAAAGGATTCCCACCTAACACATTATTCTAGTAATGAGACAATAAATAATAAATTGACAAGATTTCATATACCAGTCTGAAGACTGAATTCATTTTAATACTATTCGTACACCTTGACATGTCCATGCAGCAAGGTGGTGTTCCCACCACAGTCCACATACTGGTACATTTCCTGGGAAACCTGCTCCACATGGCCAAAGTATGATGTCGTCACAGTTACCCTGAAAAACAATTAGCACATCCGTGTCAATGGACGGGTCAAAAGAACTGGAATCGAGCATTTCATACTATTGGAAAATAGTATGATCCCCCTCAACAATTACTGCTAATGTACCCTTGAGCAAGGAAGCTAAACCTTTCAAGCTCTCTACTGCTGCTGTGGCCAACATACAAGCCTCAACTGAATATCTGTAACTGAGTGTTTATGCTGGATATATCTGAACCAGCATTCAAGCACAGTGGACTGTCTTGAATAAATCAAGGGTAATTGACAGTTACCTCGACATCTTAGGAAGGGAAGTGGGACCAGTACATTTATCCATACTTACTGCATCATGACAACAATGTTGTGCACTTTAATGGACTGCAGAGTGCAGTAATCACTGTGGGACAAAACATATGATGCATTAGGTGTATTGCATTGAACATTAAATATGTAGAAAAATAATTTCTTCTTTGTAATACTTACAACATATAGCTCATCTCATCCGCAATTGTTGTGGGCACAGTGTAATCAATCTGAATAAACATACACAAAAAAAAAAGTATCAGTGAAGCCATAATATGGATACCAGCAGTCAACATTTACACTTATAGTACAAGAAATGAAACATTAAATAAAGGCTTGTTTCTTTGTCAATACCAGAATTAGCATTATGATCACAGAGTTTATCCCAGCAAATGGAAACGTAAATGTGATCGTCAGTGAGACAATAAACTATTGCAGTTGTTTCAGCAGTGAATAGTAACTGCTTCAGCCTTTCTGTTTGTCATATTAATTAATGAATTAATTAATATTATATTAAAAGCATGCATCCCAAAAGGCAAAGACTTACCTGCCGTTCATCAAGTGGAGTGATGACTGTGGTATTATTCATTTTGCTCTTGCCTATTACAGTCTTGGCGAACTGCACTTGGGCAGTGATGTTGGTCACTGATATTGCATAATAGTTGTTATTTTTTATTCTCAATGTGTTCTGGAAAAACAAGAGAAAAGGTGTTACACAATGAAGCACTGGAGTCAAATCAACCCTTCCAATAATGAACAGCTATTTTTGTCAATAGAATACGTGATTTTTAGGGAGGCAAATGCAAAACAATACAATGTTGTTATTATATTGGCTATGCATTTGCAATAGAATAATTTGATTTGTATCACAGATGGTTGCAAACCATTTAAATATAAATCTACAATAGGACTTGTGCTGTGACCTGTGCTTCAGATTTGAGGTCATTTCCCAGCAAAACAGAATATCAGCAGGTATATTCCTCGATCTTGTAATAGTTCCATTTCCTTTCTGCGCGAGTCTGACAAGTGCACTCGGGCACTCATCGGTTTAAAGCAAACGTTCTCTTTTTACACAAGAGAGGAACCCCACCACATCTGGGTTCTGTGATGCAAAACCACAATTAAGGAGTGTAGCATAGGAGGGGGCCAGTGGACTTACTGTGATGTTGAGGTAGACAATTCGTTGACCCTTGTCATAGGAGACGAAGGCAGACTTTACCCCCACGTAGGAGACATCAATGGAACGAGGGAATAGGAAGAAAACAGCCAGACCAGATAGCAGTAGACAGAGGACCACAGAGATTGTGACATACAATGTTCTGCAGGGTCAGTAAAAGAGAAGTGAGGCATAGAATTTGCCTGTAGTTTCCCCATGTTTAATGCTAGCTACGCTAATAACAGACAGAGACAGAGGGGCAATGCAGTTCATCTTGTTAACAGATGCATTCAACACAATCTTACGTTCTGCTGGGTCTCAACCTCTGGTCACTGTAGGGGATCAAAGCCACCAGTTGGTTCTCTTGACCTGTTGAAGACAAAACAAGGACACAAACGTATCTCACAGAAGACATCCTCAACATAGTTATGTCTATTGTCTATTGGACATCGGGAAATGCACTTAACAATAACCTGTTTTGTTTACCTCGTGGGATTCTGCCAGTCCCCTGGCATGTGGGACACGTGACACTGTCCCTACCAGTGAATTCCACATATGGAAACTGTGACACATCGCCATTCTTGCCGTCTTCCTCGTTCAGGGTGTCTGTGTGCTCCACATCAGTCGTGAGAGCACCTTGGCTCCCGTGTTTCTGGCCTGCCAAGCGAGAGTGGGGCTTGCCCATAGCTAAATCTGTCTGTGGACAAACGGCAAACGCGCATCAGAACACAGAGACATGCCAACGCACGTTTGCCTAATCCAAATTAACCCATGCCATATGTTTTCTAGATTAAGGAGATTGTCATTGTCTCCCCATGAAGCCTTAGAATAAAATTGTGTAATATAAAATAAACAACGATATAAACGAAACGAGCATTGGATTTGAGCACGTACCACATAGCACGTTCCCAGTAGGCTTTATGTATTGTGTGCAAATACGGCAGCTGCGATCACTGTGGTAGCTGTAGGCCTACAGCACACCATGTACAAATCGCTAAACCGTTTTGCTAATGGTATTGTCGCCTACAACATTACATGTTGAATTAAATAAAAACAAACCAATATATACTATAATAATAACGTCATGGTATTTAATCAAATTATTGTGGCGTTAGGCTACAGTAAATGTATTCATCGTGTTGCCTGCATCGCGTATGCAAACCTTTTTTATTTCTGTTTACGTCGCCAACTAGAATTAGAATTAAGAGGTAATCCGTTATCAATTCACTTACCGTTTTATTGCCTGTGTTTCGTGAGAATAGCGTGCCATTCACTTTGTAGCCTAGACTGTTTACTAGCCTCAGCTGCCTCGCAAAAACGCCTTCTCACTAACCATTGGATATCTGCCTATCTATGCGTGTGAGCCTTAAGGATTCCGCACCACACGGTAACAGAAACACACAACGCTTCTCTGTTGTTTAAAGTATGATTTTTTAGTGTTGTGTAGTGTAACTGTTAATGCGATGGATGTATGACTTATCAACTAAAATATCCACTTTGTTTGACGGGTATATATTACATACTAACACAAGTGTGAATACCAAACAACCTAAAAAATGTACCATGCATGTACTGGTGGTTTCGAATGGCTGGCTGGACCTTATGACCTTTATTATTAGTTATTATTAAAAATGAGCCCTTACATCTACTAATAATGTATGCTATTTATTATCTTCATATCACAACAGACTCCTAAGAGGACACTAAATGAAGTCCACTATTTGATCCCCAGATCAATTAGAACACCCGAGTTACATTAATCTGTATTCCCATCCCCCAGAAGAAGGGGGCAGCTAGTTCATTCAGACCAGACAAACCTCTAGATCTTACAGCAAGCCCTCCCGCCCTCCAATATACATTTAAAATGTTTCCCCCTATTTGCATCCATCCATTTGCAAACAAGCCTTTGTTGTAACTTCTTAAAAACACAAGCCCCCAACACAATACTGCACACACTGCAGGGGGCCGACGCCAAGACGTCTGTATCTTCCTCACTCACCTCAAGACATGAGACTTCCTCATCCTCACTGTTAAGTTAGCCAATAGAACTTCGATTTAATTAAATATACAATTGTTCAACAAACGATCTGGGACACTTGCCATTGTTTTTTAAAAATTAGTCTCCACCAATGTCAAGCCACATTCATTTGAAATGGAATTTCAAACAAATTTGACTGAGTCCCTGAGTCTATTCTGCTCACTTCGATTTGTTCATATTTCTATATGTCCTTTATCATACACAGTTAACATACAATTAAATCTCTTTGCAAACCACAAAAATCGTCTTTCGAGTTTCTGAATTAGTTTTTCTCATACATACACAATGTAAAATAGCTTAATTTTTATTTTCGGACGTTTCCTGTAGTACACGTGTCAACCAGGTGATGGCAGTGTACTACCATGTGTGCATTTGTGGATCAGCACTAAACACGTCAACAGCTCCACCATCAAAGCTGTAACAATACAGGAGGCTATATGTGTTTATGAATCACAGAAGCCACACTGAATAATGCATTACACAAAACATGCCAGTGTTTAAATTAAACCTGTATCATACAATCTGTGGAAAATCGATGACGTTCTTATAGGTTCCACTCTGTAGCATATTATTATGCTTTTATCATGACTGGTTATATTCACAGATACAGTAGGTTACAGTATTGTGTTAAATATACAGGTGATTAGAAGTCAGTGAACAGAAGGTGAGACACAACAATTATAAACAAGACCTAACAGAGTGACATACTTGTCGATATTCACAAATGTGTCATTTTGATGCCCGTGCTCAAAATAATATATGAGAATTCATATCCTGCCTGTATTCATGTGAACTCTACACACTTTGGCAGCAAACTAGCTACGTCTGATGTTTAATGTCTGTAATCTTCCTTGTGATGGAAACCGGCATTAGTAAATATCGTTTTGGTTTGAAACTCTCACTCCTTCCACATCTGAGTGCTGATTGGCATGCATTCCTCTCTACCCCTCCCCCTGCAGATCTCAGAGGTCCCCAGCACTTCAACCTCTGCTGGTGAAGAAACTCTGGAATGTATTGAGAGCAGGAGCCTAGTGGGCAGAATGTTTGCTTCCCTCTCATACTAATGAATGAGATAGTGTTCTCTAATCACCAACAGATTAGGCCCAATTGGATGTCAATTCCTGTGCGACTTGTAAAAATGCCCCAGTCAGACCGTCTTTGGGGAACGGAGGTGTGAAGCCAGGAAACCATGTTAAAAGGAGCCGCGATGGTCTGACCGGCAGTGTGCAGGCTGCCTGTGTGTACCTGATAAGGGAAGGAACACATCCAGCTACTGCAGGTGTCAGCACTTCAAACCGGCGATGCAGCTTCAGAGGCGGTGCATGAAAAGTTACAACTGGCAGAGGTGAAGTGGAGGATATTCTGTATCCGGAGTATTTGATGTTTGGTGTCAACTTGTTCTTAATGTTAATGAATGAAATATGAAGCTCTGGGCTGGTGAGTCTGCTTCAGCCACCTCCTAGCCTAGCTGCTCCCATCTCCAGACCAAAGCTTCATTTGAACAGTGTGCCCAAAACATTAAAGCAGCTCATAATTAATACAACCTCATCCTATATATACGGAAGTTAAGGGTTAGGCTAAATCAAACATATTGTAATGTGTTAATTTATTGCACAGATCAAGTGTGTAATTATATGCCACCATTTAATTTTCTCTCTCATTGGAATATTAGCCGGTAGTGACATGAGAGGTATGTGCTTTATTAATGTCACGCATAAGCTGGTTCAAGGACCATACACTGTAGCACTGAAGATGAATATGTCTGTTTAGTCTGTATTAGCTCTGCAGTGTTGATGATGAGTTAAAGCTTTACTAATGCACTTTCAACCACATTTTAATTGGAAAATAGGAAGACACGCCCATGCAATCTGTACTGGAATAAAGCCAGTTCACTTTCATTTGTATTGTAAATGGAAAGGTCAGGATGAATAGGTATATGTCTTAGTCGACGTACAGTACATGAATAATCTTAATAACTATAATAATGGTAGTGGTGGTTTTAAAGTGTGTACTTATTGGGAATAGCTCACACATGTTATTTACTTATATAGTTGACTCATATTAGAAAGCAGTGGGAATAATTGCAGAAAATGTAACAGGAAGTTATAGTCGGACCTGGAATAAGTCTAGATATTCACAGAAACCAATCTGCAGCAGAAATAGGGAGGGTTATTTTTGTACACTACACAGTATAAAGCGCATGTCAGTTATGAGCAACATGCATTTCTTCTCAATAAATCCTACTAGACATGATTCATGAATGCAAAGCCATTCATTACTCTATCTATATAACATGGTGCATGGAACATTCAGGAAGGATTTCAGAAAGGTTTATCAGAGGGTTGTGTTTTTATACAGTACAAATGGGTTAAAAATGAATTTGAACATTTGATGTTTCTAGATGAGTGCTAGTTTCTAGGCATTTTGAATTGATAGTTTCAATAATATGGTCAACATTTACATGGTAATATGACTCCTTCATAAATATATTAATGTACGAAACAGAGTGGAGTAAGAAATTATGCTCATAAAATCATTCTTGAGATAATCAATTCAGTGTTTTGAATTTACATATTTTTTATAACATTAGCACAACAATTTCCCATATGAGGTGTTGTTTATGTTTGTGTGGGTTTGGGTCAAATTGTTTAACCGTAATGTGAAACTGGACAAATGACTTGTTTTTGATCTGAAACAGTGCAAATAACGCTATTATGTACTACTATTATACTATTTGAAATGAACATTTTAAAATGTTGTTTGTTATCCTTGTCACAGCCACTGGTAATCTCTCTATTGGCTCCATTCTGTCTGCCAGACTATTGTGAAGCTGTGACTGACTGTATTTAATCTATGTGATCGCCTGTTAATTTGTCAAAGTGCACCATGACGAGGCGACCGAGGGGAGAGATCGATGGCGGGAAGGGGGCAGGACAAGGGCAGGGGACTGAAGCACAGCTGGCAGGGTAAGTGATCCGTTGAGACCTGTTGGCCTGTTCTGTTGATTTAAAGAGCCTCTGTGTACAACATAGGCTATTGTGAAGGTCACAACCACCTCTCTCATCCTCTTTCTCTCACAGTCGTAAGGCCGTTGCACGCAGCGCCCAGTCGTAGGTGAAACGCAAGTGTTTTCGGAGCTGTTTCTACAAACCATTTCAACTTTTGCATTGGCACTCTGTATAAAAGCACTTCAAAGACTCCTGGCAGAAAAAAAAACGTTGGCTTCGCCTCGACTCAGCGAGCAGTGTGCAAAGATTCATTGATTAACATGGGAGCGGATCCAAAGCGTATCCGTTCAATGTACAGTGTGCAACGGCCTTGAGACTTCAAGCCAAGACAACTGTACTATAAATATGTCAACATAGTCTTAACGACAATAATATATTGTTTTAGAATAGAGGCCATCTAAAGCCTGCTAACCCGATTGTTATCTACAATAACAGATTTAAAAAAAAATGTAGTTTTCAATAATATGTTAAAATACTGTTATATAACATTTAATGGAGTAAAATGACAGAAAAATAACAGTAATCGACTGTTTTTATTGATAACATGATTTTACTGTTGAGATTTTCACGTAAATCAATTAACAGCTAAATCTGACAGTGTATGTATGGGGATTAAACCCAAAAAACCTTTAGTACACTACTAACCTATCCTGCTCTCATGATGTACTGTAGTGATGTTTTCCTGTTGTAGGGCATTATGGCACCCACCTCTACAGCAGACTGGAGACAAAGGTGGGAGATGATTCCCCTAAAGGTCTGTGTTGCCTGTTGTCTTGTCTGTGTTCAAGGCTCTGCTAAGAAGCATAATAGTGGGTATAATGAGGAGTTAATGAGCTTTCAACATATAAACGTAGACATTTGCACACTCACTGACACACATACACACACACATGAACGAACATGTAGGCATGTATGTAGGTAACACACACACACACAGGCCCCAATGCATACACACAGCCACACACAGGCATCAGGCATGTACACAATATACATGCAAACCCCCCCCCAACACACACACACACACACACACACACACACACACTCAAGAACTTGCCTGTCACATAAAATTATCATCAGGTCAGGCTGCTTTTGTGAAGCGGTTGCTATGGCAGCAATGAGGGAAAGGATATCTATAGGGTGTTTCTTCACGTTCTGCCATAATGTCATATAGGGAACTGCAGCAATAACTATTGCAACATCTGCAACCCATGGACAACGCCTGACAACAGTTCTCTTGGTATGGCGGGAACTGATAATAGATCGTTTTCATCGTTTTTTTTATTACAGCACGACACCCCTTTCTCAAATTCTCAATTCTAGGTCGGTATTTAGTTTGAGAGTGAGCAGACTGAAATGAAGACCCAAAGGAAGGCTACTTACTCGAGTGGAGCTTCATTTAACAGTTCTAATTCAATACAGACCATATAGGTAATTCTTGCTGATAGCTCCATCAGGGAGCATGGCGGTCTTTTTGAGGTAGAAGTTGGTGCAGGGCCTTTTGGCTGTTTGTAGGGAAAGCAAGCAGCACATTGCTAACAATAGGACCTCTGCTGCCGACGGTGCATGCTGATTCCTTAATACTACTGGC
>JAODOY010034339.1:0-17673 GCA_025399855.1 Forbesichthys papilliferus | reverse complement strand
CGCTACAGTACGCAGACCCTTTGCTCATTCTTCCATGGCACGGACACATCTTCTCGGCTCTAAACAATGCGGACTCCATTTGGGGCGGGGGGCGGTCGTAATGGCTGACTGGCTGACATAGACCCTGTCAGCCTGGAGCTGAAGCAGGTGACACTTGACAGATGTGTAATTGCTAGGCTCTCGCTGACAGGTGGATGAGCTTAAAGACACCTGATATAGCCCATGATAAAAGGGGTTTACAACTTAAAGCAGCATCACCTTCTCAGGGGAGTTGTTTATTTACGTTTATTTCTGGCTACTTCAAGGGTAAACAAATACCGTAAGACCCGATTTTCTGTAATGTATTCAAAGGGAAATTGCTTTGATTTCTTTTTCGAGCCAAGGTAAGAGCAAAGCGCCAACAGGGAAGAAAGGTGCCGTTTCCCGTCGTAACCCCTATTTAACACATCCAGATGTGCGTGTTCTCTGCCGGAGCGCTGGAATGGTTTCAACACCAGCCGCGCTCGCAGAGGCACGATAGCTTTCCCTCTCAGGTCAGCCCAGGTGGCGGAGATAGCGCTCCGCCCCCTTGCAACAGACAGGAAGTGAGATAAACGTTCGCCCACCCACCCTTGCCTGGGCGCGGGCCGTAAGGGTGGAACGGCGAGAGGTGGATGTGGGTATGGGTGCACGCGTGTGTGCGCGTGTGTGTGTGTGTGTGTGTGTGTGTGTGTGTGCGTGTGTGTGCGTGTGCGCATGTGTGCGTGCGCGCGTGTGTGTGTGATAGGGGTTGTTTTATGTCTGGGAACATAATACAATTCAATGATCTTCTTCGGCGCAAAGCCGAACAGCACACACCTGTCCATCACTCAACATCTGCTGTTCCACCTCTTGAAGTTTGCTCGAAGAGAGATGGATGGATGTATAGATGGATGTATAGATGGATAGATGGATGGATGGGTGGATGGATGGATGGATGGATAGATGGATGGATGGATGGATGGGTGGATGGATGGATGGATGGATGGGGGGGGGGGGAGTGGATAGAAAATGCATGCAGAGGCCCAGATGTTCACTTTTCTTTCCCCCGGCTGACACGGCCACGTTATCACAGCTGCTGTTAGTAAACCGGAGCGGAGGGAGCGCTATGTGCTTTTGGATTTGTGACCTCAATTGCACCGGCACACAATCTCCACCCAAAGCTCTTCTGACAGCAAAGCATATAGCTCATATAGATTTATTTGATATAGAGGGGGGGAGGGGGGACGTTTGTGGCCATTGCAGTACCCCCAGAAGCGCCATTCAGTACACTGGGGGTATTTTCACTTATAATTGGGATAGCTTTCATCTTCGCTTGCCAAGCGGCGGAGCAGAGGAGACGAGAACCAATAGAGAGCTTTCACTTCCCTCCCCTATTTCCTGGCCCCAGACAAAGCCATCCAGGCGGGCAGGCAGGCAGGCCTGCTGAAGATGATGTGTTTCTGATCAAAGAGCCTGCAGTTGTCAGCAGCGTGCCGTCCTAGCACAGCAACCTGATTGCTCCTGGATAGATGTGTCCCTTTGATCAGAGCAGACTCTGACTGCAGGCTCTGTTTATGCAAAGGGTAAGGGGGCAGGGCGAAACCTATAGGCTGCACTGTGTGGCAGCAGGAGTTGAGGCGGCATAGGGGAAGGACTTTAGCTTGGGGATATGTTGGCACAGATAATAACACGGGATGATATCTGTTATAATTACGGCTAATGAGATAACATTGCAAAAAAAATGAATATGACAGAACATCTCCACTACTTGTTGCTGTGATGGTTTTTGTCCTCGTAGCAATTTTTCTTTACTTGCATATTGCTCTTGATTAGCCGATAAAACTGTGTCTAATTACAAGCAGACACGCTATGTTAGAACCTGATAATGTAACGCACTTGAACAAGTGATGTTTTTACAAAGTGATCCGTTCGTTACACTCAGCAAACAGCTTACACATAACGCACACCATACCGCTGGCAATTATATGTAACACAAATGCATTTGGACTTAAAAGCCACTTCATGTTGTCATAATATATTGATAAATCCTTGAGGGATTCATGTACAGGAACTATCAATGTATTAGTGTCTAAAAATATTAATGTCCTCGGCCTGTAAGAAAAGTGTTAACAAATCATGCTGTGACCCGCAAACTTGTTGTGTCTGAAGTGAATATAGCTACCTCCGTTGTACAGAGCAGGTACATGTGTTTGAACCTTAAAATGTCAAACACACTTCAAATAAAATGTCAAATGCACACTGCTGACAATAATCATTCCCATGACATAACAGTAAGGGGCCACATTTACAAGCCCTAGTTGTTCAAATAGGTGTTTGCTGACAACAATATTCTGCCAGAAAATCTACAATATCTTAAGATAAGCAAAAAATATTGAACTTTCCAAAACGCAGGAAAGGCAGGAATTACATTATATTTGGTTGCAAAATTAGCTGTTGGAAATATGAAAATGAATTGAGGTTTAGATCCTTTTAACTGATGTTTTGACAAGATCTACATAAATACATATTTAATTACTGCCACTCTCCTGATGAGCGTGAATATACATTTATGTAAGTGTCAAAATAATATTTTGGTTGATCTCCCCTCGCTCGTTCTCTTCTGGAGCAGTAGTACAGTAGCTTTCGAGGGACATCAGCCTCTTCTGTTGGTCTGTCTTCTCTGTCATGTTCGACATTAAATGGGTCCAGCTCTGCATGTCTCCCACTGAGACATCCGTGTCAAGGTTAATTTATGGATGCAACACTCTCCGGCTCTGTTTCCACATTCATTTCATTGTCTTTGTTTCCACTCTATTGCTGACAGATACTATTTTTAAGGCGGTTTAAATTACGTTCAGGCAGTACAGTATAGACAGAGTATACACACAGCTATGGTAGACACCAAAACAATCCATTACACAAGCTGTGATTATCATATCTGACGGATGCATTTGGGTCAAACAATGACGGGTAATTCAGGTCATTTTTGACAGCTGATGAAAACAGAAATCATCGTGACGGGTGGTGGGTGTAATTATGTATTTCTGAGTGGAAGAGGACCTTAGGGGTAGGCAGAGGAGATGAGCACTCGCTGATAGCCTGTGTCTGAGTGCTGCTTTACCTTGCCTTGCCTCTGTAATGACAGCTCATTTCCCCGTGTGGGTGTATTGCCTCTACACACGTGAGCTTCTGTTAGTTTTACCAGCTTATACTGTACCTGGCAGCCAAGTCTTTCATGGACTGAACAGGAGGGTTAAATGAATTATTATATAAGAAATGAACACTCCATGACCGGGGAATGTGGAAACATGCAAGGACTTACCCATGTGGCTGCACTCTGGCAGGAAGTTTGTGTGTCTGGGAGATGTTAACAGGCTTCAGGCAGGAATAACGATTATACTGAAGTAGGCATAAGATGATATAAAAAATGTATATCACAATTTTCCTGACCAAAAATAATTGCGATATATGATATTATCGCGATTATTTATTATATTATTATTAAACTCTTAAATATACTGGAATCACTGTATCTTACATTTTGTTATATTTTAGTTGTAAAAACAGTATTTCAACAAATCCAATGTGTTTTTTCTATGTGGAGGACACAATGGGCAAGCCGAGCCTTCAGCCATGGTGGCGATTGACTGGAAAGATGCATGCTAATAAAAATATTAGTAAATCAATACAATTGGACTGCACAAGTGAGCTAGGCAGCTTTTTTCAAGTCACTTGTGAAATTATTCATACTTTTGTGATGATATTCATGATTATCACGATAATGTCATTCACCACGATAGGATGATCGTCAGTGCTTTTATACGCGATAAAGGATTAGATTGTATATCGTCCCCTCAGGGTTAATGTAAACTACCTCAATCCTAAAAAAATGTGTACAGTACTTTAGAACCCCAATTATTTCAACTTTAATCTTCAGTGTCGTTGAAATTACCTTGTGCATGCATGTCAAACATAGACTGTATACTGTATACAGTAGGCTATAAATGCAAACTCTCTGTGATGTCAGCCATATCTTTTGTCAAGAACATATTAGACAAAAGTCTAATCTAGTTAAAACTAGCTAACTAAAAAAACACAGTAGCCTACAGAACTCAGCCAGGGTTATTCCTGATTGAAAATGGGCCTTTGGGGGGTGACATCAAACCTTAGGGGGATCTGGGGGCCTGCTCCCCCGGAAGAAAATGTTTGATTTGAAAGTTAAATGCAGCAAATTAATGCGCTTTGAGGGGCTAGATCTATGAAGAAGTGTGGCAAAGCAGGGCTCTATGCTTACATTTTCCTCCAAGGACCAGTTTAAAAATTTGGAAGTAGCCTACAGCCAAATATTTGGGGGGCACAGTTGAAATAATGTTTATTAAGGACAGACACACACAATGTATAACAGATCTGGAGATATGACAATGTTTGACAGTTTCTTAAAAATTGTGACATGATCACATATGCTATATATTTTTCTACATCATTAATGTTAGACGTTCTACAGTAGCCAAACTATATCCCCATATTTAATGTGGAGGTTAGATAGGCTATGGCTGGACAGACAGAACAACTAGACTAGAAATAGATAAGAATTTTAAGCAAACACAATTTTGAATTAAAAATGGGACATTACATGTTCTCATAACTTACAATGTAGATGAATTAATATCCATATGAAACAATGTAAGCCAATCAATCATTTCTGATAGGCTACCTGACCGCATAGATTCACATTTATCTCCAAAAGTAGGCTTTTACCCTGACTGCGCACACGCACATTATAGGTCTACAATATAAACTTCGACTGGCGAGATAGCAGGACATAAAGCTCCTCTAAAGCTTTAATCAAGTGCATTTTTTAGCGTTTGGCAAACCAACTAGTGGTAAAAGAGCAGTGATAAGGTAGCTAACATGGGATAGTGTGTTCAAACTAAACAATATTGTTTGTTATTTTCACCAAAGCACACCAAAGCAAATAGGAGAGCAAGTAGACAAGGGCAACTACAATTTTGTTAAACATTTAATAATATGGTTTATTAATATAAACATATTTGTGTATAAAGTTGTACGTCATATAGTGTTATTACGATTCCCGGTCCCGCTGACTTTTTTTTCTGTCCCGTCCCAGTCCCGTGATTAATAATTATTTAGTTTTCCCCGCAGGAATCCCGAAAGAAATGTCAGTCTCTAATTTGAACACCTGGCCGTCGCCATCTTTGCAGTACCTCACTCTGCCTGTAATTCCCCCCTATCCATTACAATAGAAGAAATGTGCGGCTAACATGTTTAGTTTAATGTTAATGTTTAATATGAGTTATAAAAACATTGTTGTTAAAACATTGTTGTTAAGAACAGGGAGACTGGCTTTAGAGACCAAAATCGATTTCTGAACAAGGCTGTAAACATGTTTATCTATGCTGTAAATTGTGACATTTTAACATTTTAACATTGGAGTATGAGGATTGACTCCCTTTTGCAGCCAGCCTCAAGTGGCCATTTGATGAACTGCAGGTTATGGCACTTGCGCATTGCATTCATTTCTCAGCATGGGAGGTTCCCACTTCATGTCAACCAACAAAATCGGCACGCTGACATTAACTGACTTAACGTAAAGTAATAAAATAACCTAATATCTAAATAATGACAGACAACATCTTTAAATAACCGTATTTAACCGGGTGTAAGTCTATTTATACTAGAACCAAATCATATGACACCCGGGTAGAAAAATAGCAGCACTCTGTGTTGCACACTCAGCAAGCCTTATACATTTATTTGAATAAATTCCTGACATTGTAAGTATAGCACATTGCTATACATACTGCATGTGCAATTTAAATATGTATCTTTGAATCTTTAGCCTGTTCCAAGTCACTCCAATCTACAGCTCAGCAGCTGTATACCGTGTACAACTGACAGGATGTTGGGAGGACCCTCCCGGAGTTAAATCAAAGCCATCTTCAGAATTAAACCACTGGAACTGCTTCCGCCTCCCTCCACTGTGGCATGTGAGGAACACGTCCGATATATTGCTGTCGGCTGCCACTGGCCGTGTAAAGTTTAATGAGCACCTTTTGTGAAGAGATATGAATAATGTATACATTAGGACGGCTTTAAAGACCCCACAGTGCATCTGTCGCCGGAATGGACAGAAGCATGTGTGGGGCCTGGGGTGGGGGGGTGGGGGGGGAAGGAGGGGGGGAGAGAAGGAGGGAAAGGATGTAGGAAGAAGTCAAAAGTTGAAGGCGGTCATGTAAAGCAGGTGCGTCAATGTGCCACTTCCAATACGGACGAGAACATCAGTAACGGAGGCACAAAGAATGCCTGCTTTCAATCTCTCCCCCTCTCACCCTCCCTCCCTCCCTCCCTCCCTCCCTCTGTCAGCCCAGACTTCACAGAGGGAAGTGAACATGCGGTGACATGAAGAGCAGAGTGAATGATTTCGTGGAGATTCAGGAGAGCACAGCAGGTGATGTGAGAGTAAAAGGCGAACCCGGCGTAAAGCCAGTCATTCGTCTTCCTGCGCCCCGGCAGATGGCATTGATCTCGCATGTAAAAAAGGATTCCTGGTGCACTGTTAGATGACAGGCACAGCCCGTTTGGGGGGAGGGAAAGCGTGCTACAGTTAACACTAAAATAGTGCAATTTGAGGACAAAACATTAGAACATATAGGCAAAACATGGTTTACACACACACAAAAAAATCTAAATATACTGTATATATAAATGAATAAACTCACTTTTGTACCACCATATCTGAACTAAAATATATTTATAGCAGGTGTTTCAGTGAAGTCAATGTGTGAGATCATGTTCAGTGGGTGGATGTGTGTCATTCCTGTCACGTGATACACTGTAAATACTGTGTGTGGTGCGAGGAAGCCTTGAGGAAGACGAGTGGCCCTCCATCCATCCATCCATCCATCCATCCATCCATCTAGCTCTGATTGTTACAGCGCCCTCACTGGCCAAATTAAAAATCTCCTGTGTGATAGCAACCCCACACACACACACACACAATTCAAAAGATTGCTGGGCCTCTATCATCCTCGAGGATCTGCTCCCTGTTGAATAAGCAATACACCCGCCCCCCCACACACACACACCTCCACACACACACGGTCCACACTAGGCTGGTCTGAGCGAACACCCTGCCTCCCTCTCGGCAACAGATTGTGCCCCCCACGCACACAAACACACACCACCACTCAGTCAGTCGGGCAGGACGGCGAGCACAAAAGATGGCTGTGGCTTAGCGTCCCCATGATGGATGCATCTCCACAGGCCAATCTCTGTTATCTTGGAGAAACAGGTCTGGGGCTCCGTTCTCTCAGGGCTTTACAGCTTTCTCTTTGCCTCCCCCCCCCCTCCCCCACCATTTTCTGAAGGTCACTCATTAATGCTCCACAGCATTGATGCTGACCCCTTGACCCCCCTCTTCCCTATCCCGCCCCCACCCAACCACCATGCCGGGTCCTGAAGGCTGCTCTCTCCCATATTGAGAGCCCGAGCCCCTTGTCCTTCCCACCCCAGGCCTGAGTGCAGGGCCAGGTCCTCCAAGGTCAATGGCTGGCTGACACAGGAGCCCTGTGGAAACAAAAGGAGGCCCCTTCCTTTTTGGAAGGGGGGCAACCCTGGTCTTCCTTTACAGTGATTACTTGGCTATGCGTCAATAAAATAGACAATTTCATTCAATTTTTCAACACAAACTAATGATATCTATAAACAGTAATGCTCACTAGAAACCTTAATTGTATGACCTGATTACTTTAACATCTGCTAATTCAGTAAAACAGGTAAACATCTACAATCAGCTAAATTGACTTACGGCTATTATTTACTAAGCCTCTGGGTCAAGGTCCAATATTTTTGGGATATTTCCAGGGTTTCAGATATCTGCTGGTAATTGTTTACAGTCAAATATTCTACTTGAGACGTGAGAAACCAGTTAGAATTAAGTTCGGCTACAGAACAACAGATATCCACATATGAATTCTATTAAAAACCTAAACTGTCGTCAGACCATAGCTGTTTTTCGGGATTGGATTTTGGTCAATGTGTTCTGCCTCTTACGCTCTCCACATTGATGTGATTGGTCAATACTACTTGTATACTATGTGTACAAACATACTACAAACATGCTACAAACGGACACCAGGACGTCTGGTACCAATATATGTTACTGTCTACATATTCTGTATATTCATATGTTTATAGAGATCAGCAGGTGAAAAACATCATCGCTCTCTTATTCATATCTTTAGATAACAGTGGGGTAGTACAATAATAATCAATAGATACAACTGGTGGGTTTGCTAGCACACCACCACCCAACAAAAATCTCCTTCATTTTCTGTTCACTCAACAGTTTGGCCCGCTGCCTCGTCGCAGCCCTGGAGTTTCACTAGCGCCTCCGTATATCATATATCTCTGTTTTTCCTGTGTGGCTCTTTCTGGCCGGGGGGTCAGGGGGTGAAATAAAGCAGACCCCGTTTGGAAGCTGACAGGGTCTCCGAAGCCTGAACCCAAGGGCAGCAGAACTCCCCCCACCCCCAACACCCCACAACAATCCCCCCAAATCCCCCCTAGCCATGGCCTGACAGGGGCACATGCAAGTCCAACAAAGGTGCAGTTTGTTACGAGCTTCTGAGTCGGCAGGGAAAAAAAAGAAAAAGATAGAGAAACACAACAGCAAGGGTTATTTGGTGTTCCTTTGACCCCTTAAGCCCTGCGAGATGAAAAGCCTTTCAATTTTTACCAGACGAGGACGACCACTTCAGGACTGAACACTATAGTGTGGGCTTCAAAGTTCAGCAGAAATTGTAATCAGAGCCAAATGATATATTGTGCACTGCAGTGTGCTTCATTGCCACAGTCTGTTCAGTGGAGCACAGGGGCATAGTAGAGCCTAATACTTCCGCATTATGGGACCTTAGTGGTAATCAGCGGCGAGAATAACATTGTTTTTAGATCCCGTTTGAATTGTGACATGAAGAACACATACTTTATGATGTTTGTCTGTTTTAAAGATACTTGTTCAAGTCAAGAACGTTGCAGTTTGGTGAAACTATAAAGTAATCTTACGTTTTGTGTGTAAACGTGACACAGGGTTTGTAGTCTTACTAATAACATATTTTCACAGTCTTATACTTCAATAAATGCATGATAAACTTTCTTGACTGGAATAATTTTCTTTTAAATCATCAAACATCATATGTGTACTTCGTGTCACAATTCAAACGGGATCTAAAAATAATAGTTTTCTACCCGTTGACTAACATAGATGACTTAGACTCTCCATAGGAGCCACAGCAGTGCTGCAATGCGCACATGAGCAGCAGCATAGTACCCTTGGAAGCTTGGACTAAAGGCGCCCGTGGTCACCGTCATCTTAAATCATGGGAATTCACAGCGAGATTACGTCACAGTAGCTTGCAGTGAACGGCAGGCGAGGTAAATGCCTAATGGGCCCGCATGTATCCGCCATCTTAAATCATGCATGGAAAAAAGGCAAATGCCAATAGCACACTGTTGCTTAAAACAGCATTCTGTCACGTAAAAACATATTTATCATTTACAACACAAGGCTAAGAGGAGAAAGCCCATGAGCCTCACGCCATTGACTAAACATTTTATCAAATTTTACCGAGCCTGCTTAATATTTAAAGCGTCGGTCATGCCGCCTAATGGTCCAGGGCATGGGTAAGCTATTCAGGGGTCAATTGTTTTATTAAGATTAATGAGGAGGAGCAAGAGGGTACATCATATCGGTACTGTGCTCTGTCTTTTGCTGAGTACCATGAGGCATATTAAAAAGAGTGAGTAAGGTTTGCCACTTAGCTTATCTCATAAGTGGCTCATGGATGCATTTTACCACTCAAGGTACATCTTTTTTTTTTCATCAATTCATTTTTCATCAGCTGATGAACTTACTGCCCCTCTTCTCCCAGAACGTATCACAGAATGTACAGAACAGAACGATAAGATAAGGCTGTTGTACCTACAAGAGACCACTGGTTAGGAATTGTGATCTAGATCGAAATGCAGGTTTGCACCATCCATCCATCCATCAATAGGGTCAAACTATTATATAGACATTTTTGTGTTTGTTAATTTTCAATGTCTAGGTGCAAGGATATTAGTGCCAATTCAAGGGCCCAAAATAAATGCCGCCATGTGTTATAGCGCTAGCCACAATACAGTATGTCCCAGTTTATTGCTAAATATGTGTGTATTTCTGACAGTGTGCTAGTCAAATACATCCCCAAGCTTGCGTCTAAAGTCTGAGGAGCATTTGGAGGTGGTGGCAGTGTGTGTGCGATGACAACACACGACCAGTAGGCGGTCATGTGAGCAGACGTTTACACTCTGTCAGCTGTAAAACCCCAAACTGTGCTGATGTCACTGCTGAAATTGCCTTGACACGTCAAAGCTGGCACTAATCCCTTCTCAGCAGTGACACAAACGAGATGGAAAGAGGGACCACACTGGTCGCTTCCATCAGGACATCTGTCCCTACTGGCATGGAGAACATCTGTGTGTTTTACAGTGCACAAGACCGACGGCCGTATAGCCTAACGAGGCGTTATACTGGAGCATGATTTTATACAACTCCAGTCTTATACCATACACTCATGTGTCTACAGAGAACATCTCGCCAAATATTACACTACTGATATCCCTCCTCACACCCGCTATAATGTTCAAAAAGAATATTTGTCAGTAATGAAAAATGTATGTGCTGTTTCTTGCGCGCTGATCCAATGTGACTTGATGCTGGATCATCGCACAGGATTAGGAAATCCTTAACCAGGCTAATTAGTTTTTAGAGAGAATAATTATTTCTGGAAGTCAAATATGTACAGTGGTCATGATAATATGATGTTTGAAATATAGATCTCATGTTACATTATTAGCTATCTTAATTCCATAATAAAGACAATGCATTCATCAGTAAACTCTAAAATAGAAGACGTTAGGAACACCGTCTTCCCTATTAGACCTGCTGAGATACATTCTGGCCACATATGGCAGTGCGCCGATTTGCCGATTTGGAAAACAAAGATGTCACATGACAGTGGGCCCAGAGGGGTCACTTCATATCCACTGGACTGCCCGTTTTGCCCCTCCAGGCAAAGCATAATGTGAACAATGTCTTAGCAGGCCATCTTCAACTGCCATCCCCACAACAAACACGCCATTCCTGTCCCTCTCTCTCTCCCTCCCTCCTTCCCCTCCAACATGCCTGCATGCAACCTGACACGTTGACAAGCCGGGAGCGAGGCGGTGTGCAGACCTGACCTGCAGGTCCGGCTGGTGAGGCTCTGGCTCTCACCGTGAAAGGTAGACAACAAAGAGCAGTGCCCTAAAATGCCCCAGGCCGACCTTTAGCCCTCCTAAACGTCCACAGCGCTCAGGCTGTGAAAGACGAGGGATTCTTGTAAATGTGCGAGGAAACTCGACCCTCAGCTCTCAGCGCCCGCTAAGGCTTAAGGTTGAGGCTTGTTACATACTGCATGTTTCCACATTTAACTGAAGCACATACTCTGTAATATCACTGTCATTGTAGCCTACACGATACGTCAGGTTCAAATGATGTGTGAAAAAGGTTTATTACCTCACTTTTATTCAAAATTGGTTAAACTGGCATGGTAATAGGTCAGTTTAGAAAAGGAAAATGTACACATACACACACACACACACACACACACACACATGATGGCTAGTCTCTATTAAGAGACACATTTAAAACATGTTAAAAATATGTTAACAAATAAACGGTTGTGTTTAACCCTCCACCATGGATCTCATACTTGAGACATATGGTATGTGAATGAAATTGCCAAAATGGACCAAAGCAAAACACATATTCAAGGCTATTGAGTGTAACACTAAAATTACAACTTAGTAGCATTAATAGCCCATATGCGCAATAATAAATACGTCATCCTCGATGGTGCTTACAGGCAGATGGGCATTTTGGGGATCAAACCAATGACCATCCTTGCTGGGATTCAACCTAATGTATACTGTAGGTCAACACGGGGCAGACCTGAAGGCCGACAGTACGTTCTATAAAATACATTATTAATGATATATTACATATTAAAATGCGTAACTTATTTTTTCCTAGGTGGAAAAACAACTGAAGTTTATTTGAAACAATGGACAGGATGCTACACAAAGTATCAATACTTATAATTGTGGAAAAATATGATTGCCATGGTGGTTATATTGTCTGCATAATGAGTCCACCTGTGGGAATCACACAGAAAAAGCAATTTTCCAACTGAAGGAACATAGTGTACATAAACGCACATGAAATGTAAAAACCCGTGGAGCACTTTCACCACGCTCTGGCAACCGCAAACCTCCAATTACACAACATCCGGCGGTAGCACGAACACGTTTGACAAAGCATCACTTTCCCTCCGAGGGAGCAGGTTGTTATTTTGTCTCAAACAGAAGAGCTGGGCGTCTAACCAACTGAGCGCACCCACTCTATGACTATAAATTCATGGAAATCAGATACCGAAGATTGTTCTGAGAAATATATTTGTATGATGTCGCGTTGATTAGATACGCTTCAAACACTGTCGGTAACATTAAAAGAAACAAAGTTCCGTTGGACTACCGGTGCAAGAGCAACAAGATCTTCTGTAGCCCCACCAGCTACTACAGTATAAAGGCTTGTCCTGAAATGCAACAGGACAGATATTGACCCAATCCCTCAATGAATCCGGTATTGATACCTGGACACTTCTGAATGCCCTTTTATGTCTGCTCACTTTGAAGCTCCCCCTCCCGCCTTTCCAAAAGGGTGTTATTCCACCCAAACACCTTTAATGTTGGGGTGCTCAAATAGTACCTCTAAACTAAACGTTCCCTTTCCTGAATGTAGGCTAGTAGATTTGTAAATGAACAATGTGTACAGCGCACCATTCTCTTTCACTTCACACTGAGGCTGAGCCAGTTTAGGTGGCAGGATAAGGTCGAAGCGATGAGACCTCTCTCTTCCTTTTAGCATGCTTTGGTCCATGTCAAACCATCATTCTCAGAGGCCCACTGGGGCCTCTCTAACCTTCAACATCTGTGCCTTTACCCTCTGAAGCTAGCTTACTTGCTGGCTACCTAGCACGCTAGTATGACGAGCTTTCTGCAGCATTTCAATGGGCTCTCAAAACTGCTTCCAGACATTTCCAAGAGCTGTCATTTGCAATTTTACGCATTTGCCGATTCAATTAATTTGTCTGCAGTTTAGTCAAACTAATTGCAGGTGTGCTCTGCTAATTCCGTGAGAATGTGTTACTATATATAACACACAGCATAAAACAATACTCTAGCATTAATAGAAACTGCCTACTGCCTATACGAAACTTACTTTGACAGTGTTGAAACTTGGGACAGCGTATATAATAGGCTATATATAAAAATGAAACAAAAGAAAGAAATCACATGGAAAATGCCCGCCATGGACACTCATATAAAGTTACTAAACCCGGGCAAAAGCTGATTTTTATTGTATTCTGAAACAATATGTTTTTAAGGTAGGCTGTTCAAAATGAATAACCTTGCACTGCACCTTTTTGAGTACATCAACACACAAGTAAACATGCGGTGCCAGACCATAAATTAATGTACACCCAATACAACATGATGCTATATACTGTAATTTTGAAGGAGGTTTTTGGGGCAGCAATAAGAACATTATAATTGCATGCCAGTTTCCCCTTTGGGACAAAATACCATTCCCCATATGCAGCAGTGATATAGGTTTCTATATCTGCCCTCTAACTAGACAAGAGGGAGAGAGAGAGAGAGAGAGAGAGAGAGAGAGAGAGAGAGAGAGAGAGAGAGAGAGAGAGAGGGGGAGGGTAG
This sequence comes from Forbesichthys papilliferus, assembly GCA_025399855.1. Taxonomy (NCBI): domain Eukaryota; kingdom Metazoa; phylum Chordata; class Actinopteri; order Percopsiformes; family Amblyopsidae; genus Forbesichthys; species Forbesichthys papilliferus. The sequence continues at coordinate 3,795 of JAODOY010034339.1, read as the reverse complement.
GGGAGTGTTTGCATGAGAGACAGGCGCTAGCTCTATTTACATTATAGCTGCAGAATAAAAAGGAGCTTTGGCTTGTCAGTTTTCTGACTAGCGTCATGAACCGGAAGATGCCCATGGCTGCTCGTTCTACCTCGACACAGTTCAATACCTGCCAAGCTTACCCTTCTCCTAGTGAAGGAGTAGAATAAACACACACACACACACTCACGGACACGGCACATAAACAATAAACGTGCACACAGCCACAGAGTTCCCCTGGCGCGTTTGTGTTTCTGTTTGTGAGCATTTGTTCTGAATCAGGCACCTGGCATCTTATGGGAGAGCGGGCTTCAGTGATGAGGCCCCCTGGACTGTCACATGTCTGGATCCAGACCAATACTCTTCTGATCAAAAGCAAAGAGGGTGAACCCTGCACTTTACAGTCCCTGTTGCCTATTATATTCACACATCCACGGGCACACACGTGCATACCAATCATGCACATATCTAAGCACATGCAAAGGCACACCATATTCATATTTTCCTGCATAGTAACTTGCTGCTGAAAACATTTTTTTTTTACAACCATTGATAAACATTCAAACAATTACACCTGCTTGCACACACACACACACACACACACACACACACACACACACACACACACACACACGACCATAAGAACAAATTGCTGGAAACATTTACTCCTGGTTTTGGAGCTTGATTTAAAAGTCCCACTGACTTTTAAAGGGTCCCTGTCTGCAGAATGCTGATTCATACCCCGTGGAAATATAATCACAGTAATTACTACAACACACACACACACGCACACACGCACACGCAGGTGCTCAACACCGCACGCCAGCAAACACGTCAACAACATGCCGGATTATCCACAGTTAAAGAAATAAAGAAAAATATGAAATAAGAGCGAAAGTACTTTTCGTGTCATCATTAAAGCTACATTATCTACACAGAGTAAATGCACAAACAAATCAGTTTTTCCATTATTATCAACCAGCCCAGATCATGCAAAGCCTTGGCTGACCCCTTTTTATTTTCCCCTTTTTGGCCTAGCAACCAAACTTTAAATAGTGGAGACACTGTTTCACATGTAGACTATTCACTATTGGGTTTTCTAAGTCTCGCGGGATTAATTGTTTATTATGTTCTATTTATTATGCTGAATTCGGTTATTTAGTATATATTCGTGTTATCATGAGCTCCCAGGCGAGGCCAAGAAGCATTCATTGACACGGATTTGGATTAGTTACCCTGTGAGTGTGTGTGTGTGTGTGTGTGTGTGAGAGAGAGAGCATTGGGGGGGGGGGGTTATAGACACGTGTATATAGAAAAGAAGAAGAAGAGTGTATTCTGGAGGATCAACTTCACTTCAAAGAGGCAGGGCCTCGCGTCCCATCCGCTGCAACAGCCCTGAATATGGCGGTGCATTGTGGGAGTAGGTAAACACACAGGAGATCACAAGGGTGTTAATAGCTGCCAGATCTGAAGGGGTCCCCACCTTCTGAACCCCACGCCTGCCTCTCAGATCCTCAGACAAGCATGGGCGGAGCACACACTGGCAGCTATCTACCAGGTGTGTTGCGGTGTGTGCGTGTGCATGTGTGTCCGTCTCAGGCATGGGAGAGGGAATAAAATAAAATAACTAAAAACACACAATTAACAAGAAGTTCATGTCTCTGCACTGTAAACATAAAAAGCCTTTGAAACTCCAATACTGAAAACGAAGACAGAAATACAAATATTTGTTATTGTGCAATGATGGTATTATTTTGTGTGATGTTTCTATGTAAAAACAGGGCAGGCTGACAAAACGAGTTTATGTAGCTTAAAATGCATCAATCTCAATCATGAAGTAAGCTTTTGAACAATCACAGATCTTTATATAAACACAATCACAAGCCTGACTACCCGCCTCACAATGTAAATATTTCCATGAGTGTTTGACTGTGTGTGTGTGTATGTGTGTGTGTGAGTTATTGCTTTGATAGCGAAAGGGAATTCTCATTAATCGTTTTGTTTTACAACAAATGTATATTTATTCCTTGTTTGGCCCTGTCCCCCACTAAACCCCATTGGCCCCAGGAGCAGGCCACATCTAATGTATGTGACGTGTGTTTAACACCCCTAATCTGGCATCACTGGATACATATGATAAGGATAGCAGCAATTATCTGGGATTAAGACCAGGCCTCAGAGCTAAACAGGATTAAACGGTTAGCATTATACATTTAAAGAGAAAAAAAAATTAAGATAGCAGGGTTTTAAGGAGAGCTGTGACTTGTCTCTAAAATGTATTGCCATTTTCCCCCCATTTATTTGACACTGTATGCTACATTTAAAGGCACAGAATGACTGAATTCATTTAACCTAATATAGTGTCCTTGGAGAAGGACTTCCTAAAAAAAACCTTGGTCCTGCCAAGACGCATGTATGTATGTAAGAAAATGTATAAATAAATATAGTTATTATTATTATTATTATTATTTTTAAAATTATTATTATTATTATGTATATTAGCATGAATCTATAAGGCAGCATGTTCTCTGTTTTGAGACACATGAAAATGCAACTGATATATCAAGCCCATACTGCAGGGACATCCTCTAGGAACGCTGACATCTGTTGGCCCTGAAGTGTAACTACGCCTCCTGCCACAACAACACCATCTTCACTGTGTGGCAGCGGCAGACAGGCTGCTAGTGCACTGAAAGCGCTCCAACCTTGGCCTTGGCAGGACAGAGAGCTTGAAGAGACACGAAAGAGAAGAGTCATGAACTGAAATGAAAAGACGCCTCGGGGCGCACCTCACAGCTGAAGCGGCATCACCCCGACTGCTTTTAGTGCTCCTTCTCCTCGGATGTCATTTGTTAAGCGAGTAAACCCCTTCATGCTTGTGTGAAACTTAATTCCCTGGTCTGTCCTTGAGCTGTAAACTCTCACCCTATCCCCCGGTTGGGAGCGACCCCTCCTCCGTGTCTCCCACCAGATGTTACTTTTGGCCCGTGATTTATCGCACCACTTCGATAGGGGTAAACAAATAGTCATCACAGTTATAACTGCAAACACTGCTTTTCCGCCGGGCTTATCGCAGGTCACAGAATACATAAGTTAGCCCGCAGTGGGGCGCGTTTGTGTGTGTGTGTGTGTGTGTGTGTGTGTGTGTGTGTGTTTGTGTGTGTCTGCCACAAAGTCCAGCATTTGCTTCTGAGTCAACAAACCTGGTGTGAACATATAAAAAATGTACAGACAGAAGGGACACACAGTTGCATGCATACTTCCAAACACACACGCACGCAAGCACACACCGCGCCATATAACCCTGACCTGTAGGAATGTGTGCTCTCTGTGGAGGACGATTAGGCCGGCCAGCCTGTTAGCTTCTCCACACAGAACCTCATTGTGAGAAAGCCTAGTCAATGTTTGCTGACACACGTTATCTAATGCCGCCTCTCTCCCCGGGCCTCCGCTCGGATACAAGTGCCGCAGCTCTTTACAACAATTTAGGCAACCATTTGTTTTTTTGTGTTTTTTTTCAAGGAGGTGTTTATACAATAGCCGACCGACCACACAGGGGATCCGGCAAGAGGGATGGCTCAGGTTGAAATATAAATTGCAACCTCAGTTATTTATGTTGTTTTGTTTTGTTGATGTTCGACTTTCCGATGGCTTCCTAGTCTTTTTTTGTATCAACGTTTAATAGGCGGCTGCCATTAATAATAATAATAATAATAATAATAATAATAATAATAATAAAGATAATAAACTTTATTTATATAGCACTTTTCACACAAG
>JAODOY010034328.1:8939-21486 GCA_025399855.1 Forbesichthys papilliferus | reverse complement strand
CGTGGTGTGACATTTGATCACTCCCTTTCATTTGAATCACACATCATCCGAGCATCCTTCTGCCAGCTCCTAAACATATCGAGACTCCGCCCTTCACTTTCCTACTCAAGTATTGAAACCCTCATCTGCGCCTTTGTCACTTCCCGCCTGGATTACTGCAACTCTCTTCTCTCTGGCATTCCCACCAAATTCCTCAATCGACTCCAATTAGTTCAGAAATCTGCTGCCAGAATCCTCACGAGCACAAGGTCGACAGATCACATCGCACCAATTCAGATTCAACATCATTGGCTTCCTGTACATTTCCATATCAACTCTCTTACTCACCATACAATACGCATAGACTGCGTATCATTTGATCTTGAAATGTCATTGTGTATAAACCTGGTTTCCTTTCAAGCGGAATATTCCATTCTTGTTTTGCCTGTCCCAACTTAACCACGTTTGCTACCGGACTGGGAGTGGAAGGATGGGTCATAGATGACTGGCTGCAATTCACACGTGATGTCATATCCGGGGGGCTAGACCTGACTGGCTTGTTTTAGATGAATATATTTCACACACCTGGGACATGTTCTAAATGTACGGCAGAGGGCCTGTAACGCCTGTCCAATCTACACCCCCACCCCAGCGCTATCGGAGGGGTGAAGTCGGGTGACGGTCCATTGTGTTGTATAAAGTGTCCTGCCTACAGCAGCGCTTGTATGCAGAGGACAGACGCTGGGGGCCGCTGGACCACGGGACACATGATGTAACGGACGGGAGACGGCACACTTAGAAATGGGAAACAATAACAACTGAGGTCAAAGGAGGAAACAAAATGGCGCGTGATAAGTCACCGCTGAGTAGCATGACAGTGGATGGGTCAGTACGTGGGTGTGGCGGGCGGTGGTAGTGGGGGTGACGAGAGGCGATGGGAGGGGCTTAGGAAGGGAAGATGGAAGGGAGGGGGAAGGGAGGGGGGTTGGCAGGGGTAGCCTTACCCGTCTTGGGTGTCAGACTGAGGTCTGTGTCTGAAGATGAGGACTGGCGGCTGCATGGCTTGGAGGGAGAGAAGGGGGGAGGGGAGGAGGACGAGGATGGGAGGGCTCTGAAAGGGGTGGGCGGGCCGGAGGACGAGGGCAGGTCCTCACCGAACACCGGCCTGCCGGGGAAATACACACACACACACGCATACATCAGTCTCCCAAGCGTGCCTGTACGTGTGTGTGTGTGTGTGTGTGTGTGCCCGCACGTATGCACAGTGTCATGTACAGTACGTGTGCATGTGGGTGAGATGAGGTAATGTGCAGTGTACAGACTGTCATACACACGATGAGTGACTTAGGGAGGGTGTCACGGGTTGTTTCAGAGGTGGCGCTACTGAGGGCTGGTCAGAAAAGCAGGCTTATGAAGGCAAAAACAAAAACCAAACACAACAAACAAACTAAACAAAAACAAAACAAAACAACACACACAGAAACAAACAGAGCAAACTGAAACATGAATCGAGCAACATGAAAAAACACAAACAAATGGCAGGTGACGGGGTGAGTAGAAGCATGTGTCCCAGACAGTAGGTTCACGGCACAGGCGACCGCGCTGATGTCACAGAGTCCTCCTCGATCACATGATCACACACACACACACACACACACACACGCCCGTACGTTTTGATAATATTCACACTCATTGGGCGCAGAGCGACGGCATCCGTACAGGCTGTGGAGCCGTTGAAGGAGGAGGCACGAGGCAGAAGGGGCGCTTTAGGTTCGCAGCTGGGACAACAAGACCCTGTTCTGGTTGCTAAGAGACCCACGAGACTAGTCAATCCCTATTCTCCACCTCTATGTGATGGCAATGCCACTACCGCTGTGTGTGCGTGTGTGTGTGTGTGGGTGTGTTGACACAGTCTGTGGTTCCCGGTTTCTCACAGCATACCCTACATCGCCCCAGCCAGCGTACCGGTGAAGATGAGCGTGGGAACAGAGACAGAGAAGCTCTGGGACAGCCTCTGGGAGCTGCAAGCCGAGTGCACTGGGCTGTTGTGGGTGGAGCGGCATCCGTGGGCAAGGGGAGACCTGGGTCAATCAGCACGCAGAAGAGGAACGGGATGGACCGGTTTGGACAGACACAGTGAGAGAGATGAACCAATCCAAATGTAGCAGAGACAGAAAGAGAAGGGTGAGGGGGAGAGAGAGAGGGAGACACAGAGAGACAGAGACCAAGACATACACAAACCACAACATTACAATATAAGAAAGAAAAAAAAAAAAAACAAGACAGAAAGGAACCTTGATAAGCAGCAAAACATTCATGCGTAGCCCCCGATCTCATATACAACCACATTTACACAGTTTAGAGGTCACATGCGCTAACATTCTGTTAGTAATATTTTTGATGTTCCAAAAACTAAATAAATAAATAAAATAAATAAAAACATGAATAAACATGAATGCAAGTGAGCATGAAGTTGGGACCGCTCACCGGGCCCGGAGGCAAAAGGGGCAACGGGACGCGGTGTTGGCTGCGATGCAATAGGGGTGTTAACGTGCAAGAAAGCCCCGCTAGAGCCGACAAGGAGATTGGCTCGGAGGATGGCAGTTTGCGTGCGTCTGTGTGCGTATACGTGTGCGTCTCGGGATTTGATGTGACTGTTGGCAGATGCAATTCACACTCTACTATGTGGGGATGTTGTGAGGGGGAATGTACCGAGACACATACACACACAATAGATAACCTTTCACAAGCTCTCTCTCTCTGTCACATAATGACAAAAACACACATTCATGTTGGTACACAAATTAAAACCAAACATCACAAGACAAGGTGCAGTGTCCACGGTGCATGCGAGTGCTGTTGAAGCATACTCACTCCTTGCCGTCCCTCGAGGGGGAATTGCAGGCATTGGACGTGGGGGCGGTGTTCGGGTGTGCAATTGTGTTGGCGTTGGCTGCCGCTCCAGAGCTCAGTTTGTCCAACGTGCAGGCAGTGCCTATGGCTCGGACAACCAGGCCAGACTCTCCCTCCAGGTCGAAACACTGCAGGTAGCCCACCACAGCATTTCCACCCATCTCCAACACCTTCAAACCTATCTTTCTTTGCAGCTCTCCTGAGGGGGGAGGGAGGGGGGGCGGGGGGAGGGGGGGGGGAGCTATGTCAGTCAGGTGATAACATATACAATGGTTTTCGTGGGGACATTTGTGACACAGGTGGTCCTACCAGACATGAGCGAGATGAGTCTTTGGCGGGCCTCGTTGGAGGCCCGGGGGGTTCTGATACGATCGATCCACTGGTATTCGGGATCCTCGTTCACAACCAGCTCTTCCACAAACCCGTGGACCACCGCTGCCCGGTAGCACCGTGGAATAGATGTGGCTAGCAGTAGCAAGCGCAGGGACACAACACATAACACCTCTTTTGTTGGGTTGGTAAATGTACAATCTGTAATCAACGTGCTTTTCCACATTGTCCAACTGTTAACAAGCATATTAGTGTAAGCATGCCGAGACTCACTGCAGAAAAACTTGACCCCACAAGAAGACTGTCTGAAGCGGTTCAAATCGTTAAATAGGTCTACTTTGACTAGGACGTTGATCTCCCCTCGGATGCCTGGTGTGAAAGTGAGACAGCAATGCATTAGAATGTGGAAAGAGGGGCCCATGTGTGATGAGAATGGTCCACGGCGTGGGGGTGCTGTACCGTGGATAGTGTCATAGATGGGAAACCAGCCGGAGATCACAGAAGCAGCCTCGCTGCACAGCAGCGGGTCAATGTCGATGTACACTTTCCCTATAGCATCGTTAGCGCTGTACGTGTCGTGGTCCAACACTGTGATTTGCAGCGGCTCATCTTGCAAGTCCTCGTCATCAACCTAGAGGGAATAAGGAGATAAGGCGGGAGTGCTTCAGCCAAATATTTTAAACACACACAAAACATAAAACTGACTAGGGCTCCCACTCCCACAATCAACTGTCAAATTGCCTGACTTTCACAACATTTCTAAAATATAAATTTCCATGACCTATAATGACTATAAAAACAGCCCACTAGAACATTGTCTGTGTAGAAGGAACAGCCAACATGGCAAAGATTAACCAACTGAAAATAAACGTAATGATAATTCACAGTTACTACTCATAAATCTTCAAACCAATAATTTCAAGATTTGTTATCAAAGCATGTCCAGTAACATTTTGGCAACTAAAATGTAAACAAGCTGCAAATAAACTTAATTTACTTTTTATTTCTAGAATATAGACTTTAAAACTGAATGATATTCCAGAAATTCCATGACCAGTCAAATAACATTACCTCAAACTTAAACCACTCTGAATTCCACTGGGGGTTAAGAGATTTTGGACACACATCTGTTTTGAAAGTTGTGGTTCCAAATTTGACCTGCAACACATAATTTTTCATTCAACACAATAAAGGATGTTAAACATACTCCCATGTTTCTGCAGTTAAAATATAGTATTCTGGTTATAAGCACAATCTTAAATATCATCCATTTCCACCCACCTCTACAAAGGCATCAGTAAGGTCACTGGCTCTGTCCATCACAGGCAAGTGGCGCCCTGCCACAATTTTGGCCTTCAATTTCCCTGGCATGTTTCAATTTAGAGTTGCTCTGTTAAAATAAAACAAAATAAATCAATAAAGTAAAGTAAGTAATGCAAATATACTAGTGACTGCACTGATCATTTAGTCACCTGAACCAAGCCACTGTAGACAGCCTGAGACCCTTACCTTACATATGTTGTTGACAGCTTGAAGATATGTCACCCAATGAGGAATTGTATTCAGACCTCCCCTTCCTCTGTCTAACACACCAGCTAACTGACAACTGTTATACTGTAATTCGCTAGTAATCGCATCTTCTTAACAGTGCTATAAATACATAATCGGCCGAATTCACGACTGGCAGCTTGTGTTAACTACAGTACGGTACGTTCTCCCAGTACGGCTGGGAGAACGACAGCTTTTTATCGAAGCGCTAATAACCAAACGAAAAACATGGCTAACATTGTAGTTGCTGCTTACTGCATTCCAGTGAGTGTTAGATAAAAAAACGTTATCGGGCACTTTACAATAAAATATATTCGCATTTAATTGCTCTTACTAGTGCTGCAGCGCCAGAAGACAGTAGAGAGAGAAGGGGTGTTTCAATCGGACATTGTTGACAGCCCGCCGTCTGACCTCCCCGTCTCTCGCATAACATGACAAACGTTTTACATAATATGACCAGCACAGATCTTACAAAACTACAGATTTTTCACACGAATATATATGCAGTGGCTTGTTACTCAGTATTGTTACTACACATGCATATAAATACTGCAAATGTTGCTAAGTGTCGTATTAAACACACTGCTAGTTGTTAGCGTGATCACGGGAAACTTAATGTTGAATGAATGTCTTCCGGTCTGGGGTTGTCTTGCGCATGCGCAAAATGAATTAAGGCAAGAATGGGCATGCCTAACAAAATAGCTGCGTTCAGGACGGTGTAACGTTTAGTTTACGTTTAATTGCCGTTCATTTGGATTTAGTCCTCTATGGACTTCCATACTACCGGTACAAACAAGTTCTAGTTTTTGAAGCATGGGATCTAAGGTAAATAGCCAATTACTTTACCTTACAGCAGTAAAGAGATCTTCTCTGACAGGGCTTTGATATACTATCATTTTTCACCATGTTGAATTCTTCTCCTAAAATGAAAAATGGGCACCAACACAAAATAGTTTGTCCATAGAGGGACATTAATACTGCTGGGGAAAAGGCTGATGGACATGGTGATTTGTGGTGATATGCACACGCATACAAGTTGTATATGGGTTAGCACAGTCACCTGACAGCATATTAAGCTTGGGGGTTGTCTGTGTAAACTTGTATGCTTATTTTTGCATTGGACAAGTAATTGGAGACTCTGGCACTGGGAGTGAATGTGGGTAGTTGACAATGGTCAGTCTCCAGTGGTCATGAACGAGAACCTTCATGTAAATGCCATAAAGCCACAATCAGCCTAAAAGCCATACGGCGACCTGCAGACAAAATCATGGCACTACCAAAAAGGTGTGTTTCAAGTGATTCCATGACACCGTCTTTTTCCTTTCTTTCTATATATGCAATGTGCATTACATGCCAAATTGTCAATTAGTAATGGCAATAAAAGCAACAAAGATTTTAATAATTTATTACTCAGATTAGTCAAGGCAGTAGAGTGAGAAATATTTCCCTGAGACCCCTACAAACAAGGTAGGTGTCAAGATTTACACAGGAAGAGAGGATGAGGTATATCTACATTAGTAATGTGAGTGAGAGATTGACTATTTTAACAGAACATGACACAAAGGTAATTCTGCTCAAACCATAATGTCTGAATATAACTTAACCAGAATAAGAAAGGCATTCACCAACACCATCGTTCAAGAACAGCCGACAAATCCAATACAACATTAAAATCAAAATCATGAACAAATAAAACAGAAGTACATTTTGTAAAACACTGTGCACATCTTCTTTGAAATCATACCTTAAAACCACAGAAGAATAAATGCATCAATAAAATGAGATAAATACTACACATATTTGGGCATTTTATGAATCACTGATCAGCTCTGGGAGTGAACTAAACTGCACAAATGAACTAGATTGATGTGTCTCAAGCCACCTCACTGCATTCAGACCCTTAACTAGTTTGAAAATATATCGCGCTAGAATTTTTGCATCATAAACTGGCCAAATCGGGTTTTTTTTCCTTTTAAGGCTGGCCAACACTTATGTTTTCCTTCTAAGCCTCCTCTAAAACATTTCATGTAGAAAAATAAACATGCATGTCATAGAAAGAAATGTGAGAATTAAAGATTAACTGCCACAATTCTTGCATTTATGATACAACGTAGTTTATAGCATATTTATTTCGGTAAGCTGATTGAGATATAAAAAATGCTCTCTATTTTCCAGGCTCACAATATCTTATTAACTGTAATGCCACACTAACTGCAGCACATCTTATTTTTGTGAAAATATATTTAAAAAAAATAAATGTTACAAAATAAATGAAGCTGTGTTACATTACTTCCATAACCCCCGTAAGTCAAATAAACTAGGAAAACTATTTATTTTAAAATACATTTTTAAAGTTGTCACAGTTCTCATGTTTAACAAAGAACAACTTATTTAATTTAATTATAAACTTTTTTTAAACTTTTTTTTTGCAGATACACTGACAAACATATGTTTCTGTTTGTAGGAAACTGACATGTTGTTTTAATGTGGTTATAATGTTTGTTTTCCGGATTGGTACTGAATATACATGTACTGGCAGTCATTTGTTTTACATTCACAATTTAAAAAATTTTGGGAGGTGAAACGTATACCCCATATTTCCAGTCCTTGATAAAAAGCACATTATGAACCATGAAGCTAAAATGTAAGGACAATTCAGCAGCTCTCAGCAAGAACTTTTTTTTTTGTTGTTGACATTTTGTATTCCTTTTAAAATGTCATCATGCCTGTCTGAAGAGAAACAAAAACATCAAATAATAAAAGCCACCACTGGTGGTGCAATAAATATAAAGCTTTCCTACACTATGACTTGATAGACAGGCCGTGTCAGCCAGACACAAAGTACAGTTTTTCTTTTTCATTATGTCAAAAACACATTTCTAACAGTTGTCACGTTTTATGGAGAGGTTATCTAGGCAATCTTCTTGTGATGTTTCATTTCCTGAAATTGTGTGTGTGCGCACCGTTATGGAGTGTATCTGAACATGTTAAAAGCAACAAAAGTCTCTGGGTACACTTGGAGTCATTTTGTTTTCAGTCTTTCTATGGATAATGTCACAGCTGCTAGTACGTGCCTGTAACAGGTCCACGCAGAAATATCAAAGTAGCATCTTCAGATACAGTATAATGCAGTCGATGACTACAAACACCTGTACCCCAGTAGTCAGTAGTATATTCAGTATTATCTCAAACTGAGATAAACTGAGAGAAAGTATATTTATGCATAAACTTCTCAGTAGTATCATCTTTAAATGATTTCCTCTTCTATAGGCAGCTACAGTACTTACTGTGTTCCAGAAAAATTAGGTAAGTTGTATCAGATATGCCATCCATATTAAGACGTACCAATATTGATATTTCCAAGTCAGTCAGCAGGTACTGTGATAAGCTGGAGTCAATGGTAGGGTATAAAGTGCTTTGGTTGCCATGGTTGCTTCTTTGGAGACGTCATGGTTACGCACCATGTTACCTAGGGTTTGGAATCATTCGGTGGTTCCACATGCCACGCTTGGAGTGGTAGTGGTGGAAAAAGTTCCTCAAGTAGATCCTCTCAACCTCCAGCCCTGACTTGAGAATCCTAGAGAGAGGAGCAGAGCAATAATCAGTGATAGGGGGTGTTTAGACATGCAGCCATGTGCAGTGCTCTTACAAGATTTTGCTGTTGATCAAGAAGTGACTCTAGAACATGTTGATATAAAGCAATGCCTGCATTTACACTATTCTTGGCAGACTGAGGAAATAAAAGAATGAGTCAGCCTACACCCTATTCATGCAAGCCTGCACCCTATTCATGAACACATCAGTGCCTGGCCTAATGTATAAGTGGGACTTAGTTTAATTACATACAATGGTTGGAGAGTTGTGTAAGGAATTGTAAGGAAGACAGGCCCAAGCACCTGTCAAGTAGCTCCCAATCCTCGCCTCCCCAACTGTCTCTGAACTCCCTGGTGTTCATGCCTCCTGCTGCTTCCAGGTCAGACTTATAGATTCCCAGCAGGCCAAACCCATTGACCTCCCAGTATCCTGAAGTGCAGAGGGAACACAGAGACTTGCATTGAGCACATCACGATTTAAAAACAGAGACCAAGCAGAAGCCGCCGTGCGTGCACTTGTGCCCGCGTACCTCGGGGGTCCGTGGGCGTGGCGCCACAGTCCATTCTCATGACAATGGGAGCAAAGGCCATGTGGCCCTTTATGCAGTGCTTCCTGATCGTGTCGATAACAGAGAATGGGAAGTGGATATGCAGGTCACACAGGAACACTATACTGTGGGGATCCTGGGAGAAAAGGAGAGCAAGGTGAAGATGCTCCTTGTAACCACATGTATGGACATGAACCTGTATAAGGAAAGCTGGCAGAGTGGACACAACCCTCATTTAACGTTCCTGTTGCCATAACTCACATCTATGAGGTTGATTCCGGCCTGGAGACCGGCGGAGCGCTCAAAGTTTCCAGTCAGCTTCGTGTACTGGTACCTGGTATATCAAACCATATACAGCACACATCAGATATTTACATACATTTATTGAGATTTTGAGTCGGCTTGAGTCGGATTTTGCGGCCCCCTGCTGGGGGCAGCAGCTCCAGCAGGGGGCCGCAAACTTACATGTTCACCACCCAACTCCGGATAAGTGGGTGACGATGGATGGATGAATGGATGGATGGATGGATAATGAACATAATTGCAAAATCCTTTACTTTATTATTAAACGGCCATACCTGAAGACTGTGGAGGTCTGCAGTGCCTTCTCAACATCGATGTCTGTGCTGTTGAAGTCAGCTATGATGAGATTGAAGTTTGTGTCCCCCGTCTCTCGGTACAAGGCCTCCATGTCTACAATAAGCTGCCGAACCCAGCGAGCCTGGTTCTTCACTGAGATACAGAGAAACACCAACATGTTAGACAATACATCCAACATAGCGGAAGAACTCATTCGCGTGGATCATGTGTGCTTTGGAAATGAGCCAGAGAGCCCACAAAATGTTCCAGACTTTCCAGGAATTCAATGATTTTCAGGGAATGCTATGAGCAAAGAGGACCAGAAACTGAAGATACTGTGTGTGTGCGCACATGTGTGTGTGTGTGTGTGTGTGTGTGTGTGTGTGTGTGTGTGAGAGAGAGAGAGAGAGAGAGAGAGAGAGAGATTTACAGACACAGTATACTAGTATATAAAGGATCACATTAAATGTAACCAAATCAACAAAAAGGTGATGAAAATAAGCCAAACGGAGACAGCCTCAGGCCAGAAAGGTAAGAGTAGAGAGCAAACAAGACAACCAGCAGGGGGAGCGTGTGAGCACCTGGTACTATGAAGTGGACAGTGGCAGTGGGGTTCCAGCGAAATCCCACCGGATTGCAGAGTACCACTTGAGGGGTGGTACGCTGGAAGTCCCGGGAGCTCTGCCTTTTCTGGCGAATCAGGGCATAGATGTAATGTGACAGGCGAAGCACTTGGTCATGGACATTCTTCACCTCCAGCTCCAGAAGGTATCGGCTTCCCTGGGTGCCATCTACACGCTTCTCCACATTAATCACACGGACAAGTGTGAACTGCCTACAGAAATGAAGCAAAGGTAGTCAGCCACCGTATGCATTATTCCTAGAATGAAGAGCGTGCATTGTCTGTCCACTGGGTGGCAGAGCGAAGCAATGGAGGGTCACCTCCAGCTCTCACACACACAAGCACGCACACACATAGGCATGCACGCACACTCGCACACACACAAGGATGATGTTGGATGTGTTACGTGTGCACGCTTTGTCTAAATTCCTTGCTCTCAATTTGATTCCAAACATAATGCAACACAATTGAAAGTAGTTATTTTAAACATGGGATTTGTGAAATTCTATTATGTTTTACTCTATTATGGAAATACCATGTTCTGATCTGAACACAATAATTAACAAAGGGTAATGATACACAATATTCTTTAATGATAAAATATGGAAATAAAAGCTGTTTTGATCAATCATGTCACGTTTTTAACGTTAAAGTGCCATTCAAAGAGATCGCTACAGTACACGCACACACACTTACCCATTGTGCCTTTGGTTTATTTTATCCATGAATGCTTTCACCATAGTCTGAGCATCGCTAGCATGGAGCATTAGGTTTCCTGAGACATTACAGTGCAAGTCTATCCAATCAGAGCGCGTCGTCTGCAAATCCAACTGGTTCACTCTGAAAGTTTGCCTCCAGTTGACCTCAATGTCCACTGGAGGTGGAGGTGTGCTGTCATAGCTCACGTCTTCATTCCCAACTTCGGAGTCTCCCTGCACCCAAAAAGAGTCTTCTTTCTCTTTTAAGGTGTAGTCAAAGGCAAAGTCTTTGTTGTTCACATGCTTCTCTGCATCTAAGTGTACATCCTCTGGACTTAACCCTCGCCAAAGTCTGTCCATATTGGCCCTCGTAGTCACCTTAGCTATGCGGAAAGTGTGGTTTATGTTCACTTCCATCTCTCGCTCCATTAAGGTTGTCATGGAGACGGCCTCTCTCTGGTTGAAAATTAATGAAGGGGCTCTGACGTCTGCGTGCCGACTTGTTGAACCGTTTCCCGAAGAGCCCCGGACGGCCACAGGCCGGGCTGCTCGTCTCCTCTCAGGCACAGCGGGGTTCCTGTCCCATGGCTGGGACTGTTTGAGCCTTTGGTCACGCTTAGGGCTGAACAGGGGGCTTGCTGACGTGCCCAAAGGCATCTCCTTAAGTCCAAAATGCTCTTTTCCCTCTGGTTGCGGTTGCTCCCTCTCCACATGTTTTGGTTTGGCGTCCACCTTGATTTTTTTCAGCCTCTTTCTCTTGGCAGACCTTGTTTTGATCTCTCCCTTGGGGTTCACAGGGCCTGCCGGGTTCACCCGGGCCACCGGGGTCGGCGGGGCCGTCCCTCCTCTGCTCTCCTTCACCGCCTTGTTTGGCACGCCGGCGTCCCGCGGAGCCACGCTGTCCTCCGCCGCTGGTCGGGACAGAGCGTCAGCCCCTCCCGTGCTCCTCCTCCCAGCAAGGTGCAGGTCCGCCTCGGCGCCCAGCGAGAAAATTTTGCGCCTGCGACTCTGGATGTAGTCGTCGTAGTCGTCGCCGTAGTCCAACGCAAGGCCGCTGTTTCGTTTCTCGCGCTCCCTCCTATTGAACTGAAAAACTGCCACAGCAGACAGCGGGGACAGAGAAGAGAGACATGCATGGTTTTATTGGGGTGGGAAGAGGGGGAGCAAACCACAGGCTGAGCTCATGCTGAGCTTCTACAAATTGAACAGAGGAGGCTGACCTTTGTCCTCGCTCTCTCCTGTCTCTGGACGGTCCAGCTCCATGTACCTCGAGAAACCATACCTGGAAAAAGGGACGGAATGAGCTAATATTGACTTATACTGTGTGCAACTATGTTTAACAATGTAATTTCCAGGTGTTTTTCCATTTTAAGGAAGATTCACACACACACAAACACCAGGTGTGCTGCCACTCAGAAGCAGTGGAATGGGCGCCACGCCTTCCTCTGCCGTTTAACATTGCATTAGGTCCAGGTAACTTTTTAGGTCCCAGATACTTCTGTCAAACAGGGCTAGGATGCACACTAGAGACACACAGAGTTGCAAGCAAATGCCAGTATACTTAAATGTTTGCATTTGCATTTGCTTAAGCAGCGCTACATGCAGATCCAAACAAAGGACTCTCCATGTGAATGGCAGGTTAAAAAAACACACTTGACATAGTTGACCAATTGTAGGCAAGGGTGCATTGGATGGGGCAGGGTGCGGGGCGGGGGGGGGGGGGGGGGGTAAAGTGTT
>JAODOY010034309.1:0-17308 GCA_025399855.1 Forbesichthys papilliferus | reverse complement strand
GGCATCTTGGCGGTGCTCGGAGGCTTTAAGCCAAGAAGGAACATGTCGACGAATGAGATAATTCTTTTCCCCGATATACACTTTTTTAATCAAGCAGCTCCTTAACCTGCATGTATTATCCCGCACAATGGGCACACTGGCCAGAAGACAGCGTTTGAAAAGGGACACTGCTTCGATTCAACATTGTGGCATACAGCATAACTTGCGTTACAAGAATCCCGTTTCGGTTGGAAACTTACAGCAGAGAGCTTGTGACCCTTGCGCTGTGGAGCAGTTGGTGACCCGACAGCTCACATAGCACACACACACATTTTAAAACATTTTTAACACCTGATATTTTCTACCGTATATCAAAACAAAGGCTGTGTACTATACCAATGTATATCACACCTATACATATCATGGCATTATTACATTTGCTCCTGTACCTTTAATAAGAATAACAATACTTTATAATACACATAAAACTAAACATACATTTAAATTGAAGGTTAGATTGACAACATTAGCCTAATGTCCTCTGGACACCTTATCTTAGTAACAAGAGGTCTAAGTTCCCTGACATATTACATCATGTGTGTCTAACAACAGTGGTCCTCATTGGCCTACGCTCACAAAATAGGTTAGTTACCACCTGTAACCATATACCTGTACATGGTGGTAATTAACCTATTTTATACTTTAATTACCACCTACTATGCACACTGTAGGTGAGAATGGACTTATAAAATAGGCTAGTTACCACCTGTATCCAAATACCTGTACATACATACATGTAGGTGGTAATTAGCCTATTTTACACTTTAATTGCCACCCACTGGAAACTTGACTCTAGCATAGGCACGGGTTTGATAAATGTGTACTGGAGACAGTAATACTTATATATCAATACTAAACATTTTTGCCATATTGCGATTGGATTTTGAAGGTTCAGTGTTTAGATGAACGTTTAGCCATTCGCACATGCAGTCAATTGCGATGTCAATAATGGTAAATTACATTCACTGGAATTTGTAATATCAATTCAAAGACACCTTAAGAAAGATGTTCTCTCATTTTGTGATTCTGTAAATAATGTTTGAGCCAGTTTAGGAGTGGTTTAAAAACTTTAAATGTGTGCACGTATCTTGGCTTGTTGATATGCTAATTTAGATAGTGAATAATATCAGGACGCCTACTACACTGACAGGTTACAGTATTTTCCCACATGAAGTATTTTCCCACATGAATCCCACATTTTTTACCCAAAGGAACATATTTAGGGGATGAGCTGTGTTTGCACTTTAAGGTGTGGTAAGCAATACTAGTGTAAGAATTTTGAACAATGCAATACGGCGCTCCCTCAGATTAGTTCCGCCCCACCAATGTGTTGTGTGGTGCAGTCTGCACCAATTTGTGTGTATAACCTCCAGATTTATTTTTACAGTGCACAGAAGGGACATGATGAGTTTGAATTTGACAAAAAAGTGTATTGGCTTACATTCGCCTCTCTCAAATTTAAGCTTTGAACTTAATTGTGTTACAGTATAACCGTGTCAAACTGCATAATGACACACTATGCAGTTGCTTCTGAATATAATTGATTTTATACTTGAAACAAAATGCATCCTTCTGGCCATGCCATGATAACGCCACAAGGTAGATGGAATGCCACTTGCATTCATTCACAGTTAAAAACAGGAGATACTGGATGTTCACAGTCTGGTTTGGATTAAATGTGAGCACATGGTAGGAATCGACAACATGAAAAGTCCAAATAGTCTTATACGGTTTCTGTCTGTTGAGGATCCAGCTGTCCTGCAGGTTCTCTCCCTGTTATGTGATTCCTGCTTGTTATTGTCTTCTCCTGACTGTGTCAGTGTTTTGTCAGTTGTGCTTTTGATTAGCATAACCTTGTTTACATCCTGAGTAATTGAATCAGGTGCTGTAAGCCACGAATCATGACTCATTTGCAATGGTAAACACAAACGTAAGGAAGGGAACAACGAACACTGTAAACACAAAATAAACACACACACAAAAACCCAGCACGTTGTCAGAACGATGACTTTCATTGAAAATGGCTTATTTATCTTTTGCTAAACATTTAACTGTTATTTGAACCATTTCTAAATCCTGCATTTCTATCTGAAAGCACAGGTCGTCTTAAATAAAGCCAGGTTGATAAAACCCCCCAGCCACACAAATTGCCTGCCTTTAACCTGAGAAAAGGTTTAATCAGCCATATTAAACCTGTCTTTATAGGGGCTTTAAGTTCAAGTAGGCTTTCACTCAGATAGTGTAGCTCCACCTGCAAGCTAAGGCCTCACATTAACTAATAGTTTTGGTTTATGTAGACCCCCCCCCCACCACACACACACACACACACAGATGCTTACTGAATAAAGCTATACTTTACTTTTAATAAACCGCACTGCATCTGTGGGTTACGCAGCTTCACGTGCACGTGAGCGTGCACTTCGCAGTATATCCGGGCCTTGACCCTGACTAGCAGCGTACACGGCAGGCCGTCTCTTTCATCATTCATAATTTCTCAGTCTCTGTTTCTGTTTCAACAGGTTCAGGTTGCATTGGTGTGGAGAAGCCATTAGAAAAGGCCCCACACTGCACGCTCAGCGCCAATAAACTGTATTACCCGCAGTGGAATTGTGCATGGCGTGGGCGGCCATACAGTATCAAACAAGCGCTAAAACAAAAACACATTAAAAAAATGTTAGACAAGCGCGTGGGTTTAGGCACAGGGTCACAGATTATATACACATAATTTAATGTTAAGGCGAGCAATGCAAATAGTTGCATTGTTCTGCTTGCAATACCTTGTTATCCATGTTTTACAGTTTTTTACAAGCTTTGCCAGCAAGCCATCTGTCTTGTTCCCTTCCTGAAGGTTCTTCCTTCCTTCCACACACACACACACACATGCACACACACACACACACACACACACACACTGTTAACACCTAACACTTAAATAAAAAGGGTTAAAATATTACAAAGGGAGGAACACAAAGATCAAAGCTTCCTCTAAGGATCTACTGTATACATGCAGCACCCCCTTATCCCCCCTACCCCCATACACACACACACAGCTGTATGTGAAGCTGGAGGTGTGTGTGTGTGTGTGTGTGTGTGTGTGTGTGTGTGTGTGTGTGAAACCCAACCCACACCGGAGGCGCGTTAAGTGATGCCCTAAGCACCAATAGGAAGCGTCGCAGCTGGTTGTGCCGTCATGGCGCGCCAACAGGGATAATCTCTTGCCTATTGTCATTGTCTATTTTGTATTACTATCTTGCTAATGTAATGATCTGAGCAGTTAAGATGGTTTCAATAGCAGCAGATCGACAACATAGTTGGAAGCTAGGCTACCATTAGCATTTGTTGATAGCATATACAGTATATAGCATAACGAAGAACGGAGCAGTCGTGCTACGACAGATGCAGAGAAAAGAGTTGCTACGAGAGCCAGGACATGCCAAACTAAATATGCTCGCGTCGACACGGGCGAATTGAACAATGACACATCCTCTAGCTGGGCAGCGTGTTAGCGCGCGTCTATGCACGTGTAGACGACGCCCGTGTGCGGTATGTACATAAAAAAACAATAGGGACATCTGTCTTGACGCGTGTCTTACGCCGCCGGTGTGCGTTACTGCGTCGGTGACCATGCCTTTAGCAACCAGCTTGCAGGCAAATGTGTGTGTCTACGCAGCACATCCCGCCCCTATCCTGGATGCACTCCTGGCTCCTATAGTCTCGCAGAGCCAGCCTTTACTTCCGTAAAGTCCGGAGCACAGCGCTGGCTAACTTTGTCAAGAGCCGCCTACTTGACAGGAGATGTATTTCGATTGATTGACAACTCAATGACAAAGTCGGACGGTAAACTAATTAGGAATTTGTTGAGAAACTTACCAACACGTAACTTAATGCCGAGAGATGGGAAGAGGCCGGGCCTAACTGGCTCCTAACAGCTCAGCTCCATCCTTCCCTTCTAACTAACCAGTGAACACGTAAAGCTATTCATTTTCAGCCACCCCCTCGACTGTCACTCTGCTGCTGTGCGGCGGGCGCGAGCTGATTCCAGAGTTTGGCCCCCGTGCTGTCGCCATGATCTGCTTTGCTGAGCACAGTGGATTCCTCCCTCTGTTCAGGGCCATCTCCATAAAGTGTTTTGGGGGAGGGGGGGAGACCAGCAAATTACTCATGACGGGAGGAGGTGGGGGAGTAGGGAAAACACTCTGTTCAGGAGCCTGCTGGGGTCCCAGAAAAGGGAGGGGGGTCCTCATCTGGCCTTCCTTCCTCTCTCCCATCAAGTTCTCCTCCTCCTCCACCTCTTCTGTAAGATGGTGATACATGTCGAACTCTCCCCCCTCATTCTCCCCTTCCTGAGCCCCCCCCCCCACATGTCGCGTTGCAAACTCCAAAAACATTAAATTGTGATAGATGAAGAGAGGAGGTCATTCATACAAATCAATGACTTTAGTGTATATGTCATTAGCCCGCGCCACGCGGCCAGCGGCCAGCGCCATAAATCACAGCCGTGATCGGCTGTCGGACGTCACGAGCGTGTGCAGCTGCGTCACGGCCGTGCCGCGCTACATACATACAGCCAACCGCCGCATTCCGTTCATGTCAGCGCGGCTCTGGCGCAGAGTGCACGTCGAGACCGCATGCGGTACATTTAGGAGATCCCGTGCGGCCAGGGGGCATGGGATTTTACCATATTGATTCAAATGCAGTTTTGATCTGCATAGCCATAGCAACCAAGTCTGCCCAAGGACTGTGGTGTCCAACCTGCTAGCTAGCTAAAGCAATTATTAGTATTTTTTTTTAATAGTGTTATAAGTATGTGAAAATAATGTACTTTCCAGTTAATCTCTTTGTAATACAAACATTGAGCTTGTGGAACAACTGATAGAAATAAGTACTTGTAGTCTCACTAATGTTAATTACATCCATCTTGTGTGTATTATTATAAAGTGTTTGTTTGTGCATTAGAGGTATAGAGATTGGTACCACCCACCTCCCAATGGCGGTTTTGCTGTATATATTGGGACATGGCCGTGGGACATTGCAGTTTTGCAACGCCAGCCTTTACTTGCCGTCTGGGACCCAGCGCTGTCAAGATCCGCCCGCCTACTGACATCTGATTGACATGCAAGACGACCAACTACAAAACGTACATTACACTTAATTAATAAAGTCAACAACACTTGGCTGGCTGTTTGCATGTCTTGTAAATCTGTTAATTATGGTTACTGCTTGAAGATAAAGTCAGCTATTGCAAGCTAAATACTAAGCTAATACACTTTTTGTCAAATTCAACAAATATATCCTTGTATTCCTCTATTTTACTATTCTCTGGGCGTATTGAAAAATAATCTGATACTTCAACACAGCCCCGCCTCCGTAAATAGTTACATAAACCAAGTGGCGAACACCGCTCGTATCAACGAAGCCGTAGCAATACGCTTTGCTTCACAATGCATTTCGACAATAATTTCAAGCTTTTCAGACTGATTTTCACGACAAACTGATACTCGCGAGATCAGAATGGTCCAACGGGTCTACTGTAATTATTCCCATCACATCAGTTACTATAATACAAACTACAAAAAGTATAACAGGCTCATTTATTTTCATTGGGCCAGAGAGTTTTGGTTCACGGTTAGAATATTGTGAGTAAAATGCATCATTAATCAAATCTAGCCCTCAATTAATCAAAGGTGGAGAGTCCTATACCTGTGACCCTGCTATCCAAACCAGAACCGTGAGTGACAATACTAGCCTCAGCAACGCAGCCAGCCAGAACTGCTGCACCGCTACACACTGGTCAATATATAAGCTCTATAGAGAGGATCTATGCTGTCCGCCTACGCAAAGTTCAGTGAGGGGTCGCTGTCAGTGTCCAGAGGAGAACACTGCACCTCACAGGCTGAATAGGCGAGCACAGAGCGCAGAGCACTTATCGTTGTGTAAATAGCACTGGCTTACAAAAGAAGACAACACAAATAAGATATTCTCATTCATGAAGTTCGTATAACAATCATCTTGTTATGAGTGTGAGAAAGAAAAATTAATCACGAGGCACTGATACTGTATAATAATTAATATAAAAATGATGATGTTTTGTCAGGTACCTGACTTAAAGTATTTTTGTTTCACAATTAGCAGATTGTTACTACCTTCACTTATGTCAATAATTTTCACGACACATTATTTTCTTGTATCATCACATGCATTATAAAATGACAGTAAATGTTACTGTAGCTACTAGTCACAAAAGGAGTGATTAAACTATGATGGTGTGTGCATACACACATGCACATGTTGTTTTTAATTCAGTCGACCTCTATTGCAAGAATTTCAATTTTTACATTTCAAACAACTCACTTTGTCTACAATGTCAATTAAAAACAAAGAGGTTTGTTTACTCAAGCCCAATTGTATAAATAACATACACAAGCTGTTCAGAATCACTACCCAGAGTTACTCACGGAAGGCTGTTTGCATTTCATCTAAAGAAATTAAAAATAATCATCTATTTAAAAACAGTAAAAAACCCTTGTTTCTCCTTCCGGAGTTTGTTTCTCTGTATTGTAAGAAAGTCAAGGAATCAATTATATTTTCCCACTATCTTTGTGAAATTAAGTGGAAGTCACTCATTTATTTGATAAGCAGACATAATTTGATCTCTAAAGACTTGGAGAAGGCTACTGATGGGAATGTCTTGTTTTAACTCTCAACATCAAGGCATGTTACACAAAACCCAGGCTCCATCAAGAGCTCATTAATATCTGCCTTCATTTAAAAGACGTTTGGTGACTATGGCCGCGTGACGACTAACCTTGTTAAGGGCTTGAACAGTTGATTTAAGGCCAACGTCCGTGAGTCTTAATTAAATGGTCTGTTTTCCTTCTTTATACTCGTACCAGTGGGAGGGGGGGGGGGGTATTGTACAATGGCAAGATAATGCTGATTGGCTGCTGTAAATATAATGAGTTATGTATATATCTGAATTATTTTAATTTTGTATATTATTCTGATTGCTCAAGTTTCCTTTATATTTTATGTCTTATATCAAATCATCGTTGGTGGGTATCCGCTCTACTGCACTATTATTTTTTTATATAATAGTTGTACGAAGTATTTATGTCGCTAAATAAATCTGTTTAAATACATTTTGTACTATGTTACGTTTGTTTGTCATAAATTAGCATTACAATTTGTAATTTTTACTTTTAAATGTGTATTCACTCTGCAACTCCGACAGGAAGGATAGTTTGGATTCTTACCTACGTGTCCCCTCATCTCTGTCTGTCACCGTATAATTCCCCGGCCTCCCCCCCCCACCACCACCACCACACACACATTGTCTCTCTTCACTCTCCCGATACTTCTACTGGTGGCTGTGATATATGGCCATTGACACCGATTAGGCTGATTGCTAGCATGCAGACAGCGGACGTGGTTTGGGGGCCATGTTGTCAAAAGATGCCAGGCCCGCCGTCCGTGGAAATAACCCACAGGCAGCCTTAACCAGTGTCCCAATTAAGGCGGCATCCCTCGTCCCCGCACGGAGAATTAATAAATACTCCCACATTATCATCTCCGCTGGTGTGGCGGGAAAGCGGAGGGCACAGTGAGGGGGTCCCAGAGATGTGGAGGAGGAAGGGGTGCGGTCAGGCCCGTAGGCCCTTTGACGGCAAGGGTCTGGGAGAGTGGAACGATGGGGGGGAAGAGAAGGGTGGGCAATATGGGTTAGAGAGAGAGAGAGAGAGAAAGAGAGAGAGATTTAGCACCGGACGACGCCCTGCTGACTGGCCTGAGGCAATGAGCTAGCTAGCTAGTTAGCTACTGTAGTTCTCCAGGAGGACGGTATATGGTTATAGTGTAAATAGAAGCTAACAATTATAACAACACATACAATTCATGTATAAATATATACATAGAAAATAATAGTTAAATCTTAGGAAAGCCAAACAGAAATATCCATATAATTTAGCAAAACATACTGAAGTTATGCTAATGTGATGCCTCAGATGAACTCTGGATTTGGGGTTAAGGAGATGGGTATTGCTAAAATAATTTATAAGATTAGCAAATTTAGTGACACATTTTACACTGTGTGTGTGTATGTGTGCGTGCTTGCGTGCGTGTGTTGAGGGGTCTTTATAACCGCAATTAAGGAGGCGTTTTATTCAAATGAACACCCTTTGGTTTAAAATGACTAGCATACAGTACATGCACTGTTCTCAGCATTAGTCATGAGTCAGTGCAAAATAAATGAGTAAGATTTGGGGATGTTGGGAATTAATGGTCATCCACATAATGTTTTATACTGTAATATAAAACATATACAGTATATATATAAGCCCATACTGGTCTACAGACATTGGCCATATAAGGTTTCATCTGACAATACAGTGTAGGATTCTCTTTTTCCATCTGCTTTTTTTCTCTCTCTCTCTCTCTCTTTTCCTTGTTTTGCTTTTATCCTTTTAGTCTTGAAGGTGCCTAATGAGAGAGGCCTCTGTCTCCCTGCCCTTAAATCAGTAATTGGTTTCCATGCAGAGACTGTCAGGAAATTAACACATCACACGCTGACAGCTGTTCATTTTTTCACAGGCATTTTTGTCATGTGAATGGTGGCTGATTTGCCAGAGAGCATAACAAATGAGTGGTCGCTAATCAAGAGGCCACTCTCAGGGCAGCGAAATGCTTCGCTTTCTATGCTGCTGCCTCTTTGTGTGTGTGTGTGTGTGTGTGTGTGTGTGCGTGCGCGCGTGTGTGTGTGTGTGTGTTTGCGTGTTTGGTTGAGAAAATAGTGCAGTGCTGGTTGTCAAATATGCATGACAAATATTAAAATAAAAACGATTGGATAAAACAATAGGCTCACATCAAGCCGACGCCATGGATGCAGAACGCCCACGGAAGAGGTGGCCTTACTGTACCGTGGTCTGTTTTGACCTGTGCAACAAATGTAAAGCATACATTTTTAAGATGGGTTTAAAAGTGTAGCAGGTTTTAATGTGGATTTGTTGCATTTGTTTGTGTGGCTGCGACCTGTGTGTGCGTGTCACACGAGGTTGTGCATATGTGCGTCACAAGCAAGCTGAAAGATGGGGAGGAGAGCAGAAGAGCAAGAGAGAGAGAGAGAGAGAGAGAGAGAGAGAACCAGACATCATATAAATCCCTCAAAATCCACAGCAAGATAATAGCCCAATTAACCTTTTCATTCTTGGGCGCACGTCAGCGAAAAGCTCCAGTTCACTTTTTTCATATTTTTTTTCTTTTTTCTTTCATAAAATGAACTTCACTTGTTCTGATCCCTACGTCGTAGTGAGATGCACTGAGGTTGAGGATGGACCTGACCCCCCCCCCTCACAATGAAGACTCCTACAATCGTACAAAATAAAGCCGCTTTTATTCCTCTGATGCGATTTTCCCTCTGACCGTCTCTTCTCTGTCTCCGCTGACCTTCTTTGGGGCTGTGTCTTAGCATACGACCCGTGCCTGGATTAGAGTATTGCGCATCGAGGTACAAGTACATGGTTCGAGGGGTTCACGGGGAAAAAGATTTGAACGCGAGGAGGACACTCCAGGGAGCGCTGTAGGTCGTTCACCCACGCAGTGGGAATTACAGGAAGGTGCTTTTCTGCGACCTGTTTCATCACTTTTGGAGTTTGTACAAACTGGCTTTGTTCACAACAGAAACACAACACCTACGCACGCACACACGCACACACACACACACACACACACATACACCAGCCTACGCAAACAGACGGTGTCATGGACAAAGTGAAGGGTTCAACCCACCACCTGTACAACTGTGAGGTCAATTTATGTTATGTTCAGAGTGTCGCGCGTTGTCCAAGTCAAAAGCTCTACTGACACTGAGGTGCAAACTAAAATTAATACCTCATTAGTCTATTTCCGCACAAGAACATTCTGCATTATTAAAACTTTCTCTCTAAGATATTTATATATAAAAAACACACGGTTGTATTGTTTTGATAGTTGCAGTTCACACTTGTGTTTTTTTATCAGAACAGGTGTGAGATTTTAAATGTTTTCTGTTGCTCTGATTTCCCAAAGGACAACATAGTTTATTTTATTTTGTATCTATTTATTTATTATTTACTGCACCTGGTGTGCCATTAAAACATTGACAGGTTCAAGCTATACCTACCATACTGTAAGCATGCTACAGACATTTGCCTGGCCATTTAGACCACACACGTGTTCATGTGCAAAGTGTATGGGTGTGCTTTTCTCATCGCAGAACTGTCAGATGATATGAAGACTATTT
This sequence comes from Forbesichthys papilliferus, assembly GCA_025399855.1. Lineage (NCBI taxonomy): Eukaryota > Metazoa > Chordata > Actinopteri > Percopsiformes > Amblyopsidae > Forbesichthys > Forbesichthys papilliferus. Next base: position 6,996 of record JAODOY010034309.1, on the reverse strand, counting down.
GGGTATCTTTCTCACTCACACACTTTACTCTATATCTTCTCGTTCATGTGTGTGTGCAGTCATGCCGGCTGACGTACATGCTCGAGTTCACGCTAAGCAGGTTTACATGTTTGAGTGGCACTGCAAACAAAGGAAATCCAGTTCCAGCAAAGACAGGAGCAAACACAAAGAGAGAGATATAAGGGCAGGCAGAGAAACAAAGTGCGATATTTGGCGATTTTGACAAGCGCCCCTGTCAAGGTAAAATTGCATCTGATGCGCGTTTTGACAGCGCGACTCCCTGTCACCCAATGTGCCCCCCCCCCTTCCCGAACGCACACGAATCCACCGTTGTTTTCAACCTCATCTCTTCTCAGATGTGGCGCAGAGGGCAGGGAGGGAGCGGTGGCTTCTGCGCTTTAGCGTGTTGGGTGAAATTGGACTGTCTCTCCCCATTATTGTAAACATCATGGTGGCCAAGCAGGTGTGCCTGTCCCCGGGACGGGGGGACCGGAGAAGGCCTTGCCTGGGAGAGCTGCACTGAAACACATCCATTAGAGGCCCAAACTCCTTTTGATTTACATGTTGACACTTTTTAAACCCGTCACCACAAGCTAACACCTCCGACACGCCAGGCGAACCTTAGGTGTCTCCGAGAAGGAACAACGTAAAAGCTATATTTCTCTTTCTGACCTGAATCCACATATTACTTCTACTACTTAATTTTTTATGTTTTTCCTAATTTATGTATTTATAAATTTATTTTATTTTTTTTTATCTAGGGCGTAAAAAAAAAAGGAAAAAAAAAACAACACACATACACACACCAGCCAACCTCTGTTGCCATGTAAACAATAGTGAGCCAATCGCGTGCGTCGCTGTCTACCTCATTATAGTGTATGCAGAACTTAATGACCTCAACGTCAGCCCAGCGCGCCATCATCTGTCATGCAAAGCAATTAATTCCTTACAAGCCCTACATTGGTGGCACACCATTTAAAGTTTTTCTACTTTCTTTTTTTCTCCAGTTCCATTTTAATATATATGAGGGGGATGCATATGACACAAATATGATATAATGCTAAATAGACAACAAAACAATACATTCTATGAATGCAGGAAAATATGGAATGGGGGGGGCAGAGAGAGAGGTTTGAACGTTTGTCCTAATAATTAGAGGAGAATGATGTGGCTTAAAAGCTAGAATATAATAACCTTATCTGACACTGGTGTATCCGAACAATGAGCTATAGAATCTTTCCCATACACTTCTGACCGAACTTGTACAACCCCACTCAAATCTGTGATGTACAAACCAAGGTACAGATAACGTAATGTTTATTAAATAATAAAAATACTTGTTTACATTTTACAAAACCACAAGAATGCTAAATGCCATGCTATGCAACATGCTATGCCACATGCTCAATACCATAATATGCAACATGCTATGCAACATGCTAAATATATGCAACATGCTATGCAACATGCTAAACACCCACCACCCCCTCTCCCCTCCTCTAACCACTATTCCTCAGTCATCGGCATGTGGAAGTGAAGACGTACAGCTTGTAAGCCTCCCTCTACTGCAAACAGATGCACTAACTGCTATTCCATAAAAGTCATGTTACATGTGAAATGTACCGACGTTTAACTTGCAGGCTTGCCATGCAGATGCCACGGTCACCGCCGGCTACCCTCATAAAGAACGGTGAATCCCGTAAGTTATGACCCTGAATAGTGACACTGTGTGAGATAACATATACAGTCTTCTGGCAGCAGACTGGGGTAAACCACCCTTATTAAACAGTTCTATGTTTACTGACTGAGCAGCTTTTTGTTATTTTGATAGACAATGGATATGTCATATTTATATGCAGTGCTGTATATATGTAAGTATGAAAATGTCGTCAATGAAAATAAAGTACTAGGATTAATCCACATCATGTATAATCCACCATTAAGTCCACCATATTAATATTCCACACCAGTTCGTAGCACAAACCTATAGAAACAGACATTGTTTATTAGATTCCTGCCTATAGTATTCTTTAAGTATATGTAATGTGGAATATTACCGCATTCCAAAGATCAATGATTTGGTTCCTTTTTTCCCCCTTTTCTTCTAAATAAGAGTATATTAGACTATTTATCAAGCGGAGCGGAGACCTGGCATATCTCTGCTTTCCATTCATCATGATTACAGCAACATCAGTCCCAGTTTGTCTCAGAGGTCACTACGCGATGGCACAGCCACAAAACGCAGCCATCATAAGACGTAACAGGAAATTCACTTGATATATTTGACTGTCACGATTAGATTTAATGCTATATACCAAATATGATTATACTGTCACATAAAGAATACCTGAGCCCTGAAATGTGAATATGTATTTATTTTTATTTTTTTGTTTTTTGGCTACAAACTAAACAATAAGACTGAGCTATGATGAGACATCGATGCTGGTGTTAATATCGACACAATTCCCATTTAAATAAAAATGTGCATTTCATAGACTGTTTAAAATCACATAATGGCTTTGCTGACTTTCAAGTGTGAGGTTGGTACTCTTTTGTCATGAAATGTGTTAATGTTAATACATACAGCTTTATTTAACCAGGTAAAAGACTCATTGAGATTGAAACCTCTTTTCCAAGAGCAACCTGGCCAAGAGGGCATCTTAAAACGTCCACATACAACATTTAAACACATAATGTTTTAATGTTATTGTTAGCATTAAAACCCCTTCATTTCTACTTATGTCTACTTTTTTTTTAAATGTACAGAATTGTGCAGTGGCTGGAGTCAGGCTCAGAGCTGGGGCTGAAGTTACACCTTAAAGTGCCTCTATATGACCTTCTGCTACTAAATGTCATACAGCACCAGCATGGTTGCACACACATGCACTAACATGCACATTCATGCATGGTTGACTCAGCTATGAAATCAAAGAACTGGGGAGCTCGGATTACTGGGTAGGGAGTGTGATTTCTAATACAATCCATTAGCTAGTCAGAGCCACAGTAAATTAGTAAATTGGAGATTTAACTACTTACTGTGTTACAACATGGTGGCCCAGTGGTTAGCACTGTACCCTCACAGCAAGAAGGTCCCAGGTTTTAACCTCAGTTGTCCCGGCCTCTCTGTGTGGAGTGTGCATGTTCTCCCCGTGTATGTGTGGGTTTGCTCCGGTTTCCCCCACTATCAAAAACATGTTAGGTTCACCATTCATTCATTTAGGGAGAAATACAAAAATGGATGCGGCTGAGGATGTGAATACATTTAGCCTATATAAGTTATATTTGTTCCGAGAGAGAGAGAGTGATAGAGAGAGATATTAAGCACCGGAAGAAGCCCTGCCGACTGGCCTGAGTCAATGAGTACATTGAGCTAGCTAGCTACCGTAGTTCTCCGGGAGCACGGTATAAGGATATAGTGTAAATAGAAGCTAACCATTATAGTTTGGGGATTTTGACCAACTTGATCTTTGCTTCAATTCCATCTCCACACAACAATCATCAATCAACTTCTCCAAAAGGAAAACAGAAAACAGAATAAACACAAACGTGCACGAGCCTGTAGCTAGATAGGTTTGCCAAGGCATTACACATTTCATTGCATTCTACTGTATTCTATGCCAATAAAATTGAATTGAATTGAGGTTTGTCACTGAATGGGGTCTGGTGTTAATCTGACCAATCACTCTGCCAGCACATTTTCCCAACCATGCACTCTCATTTGTCAACAAAACTCTCCTCCCTCTTGGTTTTCCCCCTTCCCTCTCCATTACGATCCTTTCGAACACATCCTGACTTTGTTCGGGAAGGGGGAAGGGGGGGAGAAATTGTTGTGCAGTGACAGAATCAAAACACGAAAATACAAATCAGGTTTTTGAAATCCCTTGAACAGGACGTGCCAGTACTGTACCAATCAATTTGCTTGCTGTGTGCTCCCTATGGGCCTCGAGCAGAAGGATAAAACCATCCATCTCGCCCGGCACTGCCTTCCGATGATGCGGCCGCGTGATCTTCAATCTGTAATGCAAAATTAACCCTGGTTTAATACAGACACCAGCGGGAGGGAGGGAGGTGTTGGAGTGCTGAGACTCAATGAAACGCCCGTGACAATAGCAGAGTTCAAATCCCGTGCATCGTTCCATTATATTTCCCTGCTTTCCCGCACATCCCTGAAAAGTGAGCCCCCTCTTCAATGCATTACCCCGCTCAGTTATGAATGACAGCGCACAAGCCACGGTGCACGCACACACACACGCACCCACACAGAGATGAACCCGCGGCGCGGTAATGTGAATGGGCTCAGGCGTTTCTGCGGGGCGGGGCGGGCGCATTTCTCTGTATACAGTATACGCGTCGCGACATGCTGCCGATGCAAAAATGACTTCCTGTTTGATGAACGCAAGCCGCTTTGGGTTTGCCGTTGTGTGAAGAAGGAGCATTTGAAATTGTCTCCGAGTGATTGTGATTGCCAAGCGCAAGGGCCAGGCCATTATATCACTGAATCTTTGTTAGGCGTCCTCTGAGAGCAGCTGACAGCATAATTAATCTTACCATATGAACAAAGGGACCTACTCAATAGTACTGAAGACGCTTATTAAAAAAATACTAAACACACACTCCTCTGCCCCCACACTGCCCCCTCTCCCCGCTTCTTTAAATGGCAGTAGAGCCGCAGAAATGGTGGTAGTGTGAGAGTTGGCGTGATTATCTTTTTGTTTCGTTATTCATCCCCCTTTTTTTAGGTGAAATGATATTAGCCGGGGGGTGGTTGTTTGGCGTGACAGGATGATGGATCATGCCATGCGACAGTGAACGATATTAAACAATAATAGTGTTTAGGGTGATATCACCAAGCAAATAGTTTTAATTAGAAATTTTAGATTAGCGCAATCTTCCCCCCCGTATGCAAATATTCGCTGGCAATGGAATGAGGAGATAACCGCTCTTGGTGTTCAGATTCCCCCTGCATCCTTGACACCCACTTGACTCTTGTTTGCTTGACGCTTTTGATCGTCATTTCTGTCAACTACATGTTTCTCCGCCTCAAGCGAGAGTCGAAAACAAGGCATTAGCAGACATAGGCCTACTTATATGAAAACATTGAGTATAAACACCTGGCACAATTTGCATTATACAAATCAGCAAATAATTTGGCTGAGATTTGAGTCTGGAAACCCTGCTCGCATTAACAATTTCACAGCCACCCCAGCGAACCAATCAGTGTGGGTTAATAAGATTACTTACTGAAATTAAACATGTTTTGGTGGTAGAGCTAGATGAGGCGATCAATACTGTTGTAGCAACGCCGACTGGGTAAATGCAGAGCCATGGAAATATTAGAGTTACGAAAATGGAAGTTCTACATTTCATGGTTTTTGGAGAGGCTAAACGTTTGGCAAAATAGTTCCAGGAAGTGCTTGGTAATTGGTGACTTTTTGGTAATTAGTCAATAAATGCATCGATTTACATTTATAATAGAATGTATAGCGTACTTTTAGTATTTAGGCTAACTTCCGGGAACTATTTTGAGGCTCCGCTGCTGTGAAAAAACGGTCCATTGGAGTGAACGGAGATGATGCAACTCTCTCTCTACATAGCTCTGGGTAAATGCTGTTCAAAAATAAGCAGAGGTGTACGCCTATGTGGAAGGCAACAACTGGTAATTGTTACCAGACCTTTTTCACTTCAAATTCAAGTGAATATCAGGTCGCTAGTCATGCCACTCCCACATCAGAGTACTGAGTAGCTGACACTTCTCATCTCTACTTCCCTGCAGAGTTCCAATTGGCTCACACCATTTTATTGGTCTGGGTTAACCAGACCCACAATGCACCTGGTGAACAGGGTCGGGACACACTCCATTGGGAAGTGATTGCAGTCGTTGCCTCCTTGGGCGTAGAACTCTTTTTGAAACAAATCGATCGCAAATCGATACTACGGGATTGATACTCAAAATTGATACTCACAAGCTACTCTATTATTATTATTATTATTTCACTGAGTGGTTACACACAACACTAAAGATGACTTTATAGTTTCACAACAAACTGCAACGTTCTTGACTATTATCTTTTAAATAGACACACATTATATGTGTACTTCATGTCACAATTTATTAAATGGGATCTAAACATGTTATACATGCTTTCTCCAAACTAAGGTCACAAAACGCGGAATTAACTAAAGCTCTCTTTTGAACAGAGAGTAATAGTGGGACGGAGCCAAACTACTATTGTACAATCCCCCCTCCACCCCTCCCAGCTGCCAGCTGCCCCCCATGCTACAATCGAGGAGTGTGCCTTTAAACCGGCCGAATAAATTTGTTTTGCTTTCAAAAGTTGAATCATTCTGTGTAGAAGTGTTATATCTCTGAAAATGAATCAACGAGTTTAGATGATGAAACATGCATTGTGAAAGAGTCATGATCTTTGCACATCCAAATAGAATGCCTTGAAGAATATAATTCAGTTTGGTTTTAAAGGCAGGGTTAGTCATTCTCCAGAACGCTTGCTAACTTCAAGCTCAAATCAAAACAAACTCCCTCAGAAACTCCGCCCTCGCACATTAAAATGCATTGCTAAGCCTAGGGTATTGTTCTTGTGAGTGGTGTTTGCTACTTGTTCCTATTTGTTTATATGGAGCCAAGGCTGTGTGGTATATCATTATTTTGTTTAGCACACACAGAGATCGCTAATATAGTGAAACACAAGGAGATATTTTATGAAATTGACAAAAAGTGTATTACATTACATTAGCTTACAATTAGCGTAAAATAGCTGACTATACATTAAAATGTGTATACTGTATAAGCATGTGTCAGTGAGGAACTTCCAGGGGCACACATTTCATATTTCAGTAACTTTCAGTAACTTTCGTATTTGGAAGGGATGTTTGAGATTTGGATGGATAGCATTCTGCATCTGTGTATGTCATTTGAAAATGTCGACAAAACATTTTCAAGTTTGTAAAACTATTTTGCACCATCTCTCTCTCTCTCTC
>JAODOY010034299.1:0-21490 GCA_025399855.1 Forbesichthys papilliferus | reverse complement strand
CGTCTTGGATCATCAGATACCATACCTTTGATGTCCTGTTCTTGTGTGTATGTTGGTATCTCCTCTTGCTTTTTTGGTTTCAGAAAAGTGAAAAAATACGACACCTCCCTCGTCCCTTAGGCTTGTAAAACCATGTGTAGTCTAAAACGTGCACCATTTTGGCAATTCCACTAAAAGCTTGACAATTCCCCTGCGCATAACAAGGTTTGTTCATTGACCGTTCTTTGAAGAGGAATATTTCAGAGCGGTTTGCTTCTTGTTTTAATAGGGATATATATAATGGCATGTGTTGTTGACCAGTGATCATGCTGGCATGTTGACCAGTGTAGTAGTCTAGTCTGTCATATCCATGTGTAACTATGTCAAGACAATTGCGCTACAACCATAAATTATGTAAATATTACTCTCAAATACTTCAACAGATTCGATGGGATAATTTTAGTAACTTTCTAGGGCAAACTTGTAATGTGTTTGTCCTTCATGCGGTGGAGCGGGGTTCAATTCCTGGGTGGGACAGATTTCACTCACTATTTTATTTGGTTTTAAGCATAGATAAAGCATAAAATTTGAGACATTTTACGTCGCACTTTCGTCCCCCGTACTTAAGAAATATCTCCTGCGCCAATGCTTTTAAGCACAGGGTGGGCTTCAAGAGCAAAATCTTTTAATGAGCATAACCCCTCCCCTATGTGTCAAAGGTCAAAGCACACGCACAAACACACACACACAAGACGCCCGTGTATAATATCTCAGACGTGTGTTTTGCATGCATGTATATTCCAATCATGTGAGGCCTTGTCCTCCCTATGTGAGTGCATGTGAGAAAGTCTGCACGGGCCTCCTCTAGACACATGTATCAAAATGCATATGAGAGCAATCATATTTTCAGAGGGAGAGAGAACTCGCCAAGATGGTGCATTCTACATCTCTCTAATCCACTGGGCTCAGAGATGGGAGATGGGAGAGCCGATGAGCGTTGGGAGAACCGAAACTGCCAGGAACTCTCTCTGATCACAAATGGACAAATGGCTAAGAAGAATTAACATCAGAAGTTATGTGTGGTGGCCTACACACACACACACACACCAGATGCTTTATGCACTGATAACATGGTAACCACCTTGGTGAAGCAGACCCTCATGAACATATATGAAGTCTTAAATGTAAATAATTTGACAGTTTTTATAACTGAAGTGAAAAACTGGTACACATCTGAAACATGTTCAAGGCATCTCAATGTGAGTGCTACATCACAGTAGGTTTAATAAATAAAGCATTCTTCCTACCTAAATGTCAGACTTTTCACACTTCAAAACAGCCTAACTGACATTTGTGTTTACCTTTTTACCTGTTTTACAACCAGCACAAAGTGAATAGTTTATGTGTGTGTGTGTGTGTGTGTGTGCGCGCAATTATATGTCTTCAGATGTGTCTTTAGAATGGCACATACAGTAACGAATGAACGCATACATACAGTACAGACCAAAGCTTGGGCTGAACACACATAAAATACATGCGCATATGTACATCATGTCAAGGGAAGTGTAGCTGTCCATCACCATTGAGAACTCTGTTGTTCCACAGAATGCACCCATGTCCCCTATAGACTCTCTGTAAAGAGTCTTACTGGACAACCAGCTGTGCAGCCAAGATCGCCACAGCAACCCATGCCGGCAACAGACAACATCAGACAACATCAGAAGGATAAGGCCTTTCCTCACAAGAGCCAAGCTGTAATGACTACGACACTACAAGACCCTTAGAGCATCTTCAAAATGCCATAGGATGGTCAACCAACCAACTCTTCTGAGACCTTCACTGGTGTTGGCCTACAAGGCAGTATCGAGAACTGTCCTGCTCTACCTCCAGGCAGTGGTCGTGTTCCAGGACCTAACCAGAGCACTTCCATACTTTGGCTGGTTGCCTGGTGCCTCCGTCGCTACGGTGATTCACTCATCCCAGCCTGGACGAGCTCTCCTGGCGCTACAGTGGTGGAATGAGCGTCCTACAGCACTCAGGACAGCAGAGTCATTACATTTCCACAAGAGACCCACCTTCTCTTTTACATAAGAGTGTATGATCCTGGCTTGCTACTGTAGTCCAGCCCTCAGGAGTGTGTCAGCCAAGCCTGTCACTGGCGTCAGAAACCACACACACACTACTGCAGTAGCCCTTGCTTACATAAAATACTGCTGCCATAGACTCTTCCTTAATATTTAATGTCCACAGGCTTGCTGCAAGGGCCACTGGCCCCTTCCACACGTCGTGCATTTAGGAATGAGGGAATATAAACCCTGAGATGAAGGAGAGAGAGGGAAAACACGGTGACTGGATGGAAAGTAAACAAGTGCTGTGTATGTATTCAATTCCACTTTCCTGGGTGCTGAGTGTGCTTTAGCCAAACATAATACTATTCAGTAGGGGGTAGCTACACTATGTATGGTGTAAAAGAAATGGAGAATCCCTTTCATATTTCAGTTTGTGAAAATGTTTCCCATAATGCTTGGCTGAGTATCCTACATATTATGTCCCTGGGATGTGGCTGTTCAGTGCACATTTCACGTTGGTCAATGAAGCTGAATTGGTGCTGCACCAAACAATTAGTTTAAAACACAACGAAAACTCTGTCAGGGTGGCTGATAAAAACAAAGCAATTATTTGTGTGCACAGCCACAAATCCACACCAATACAGAACATGTGTAGTTCCAAAAGAACCTTAGATGTAGCAAATGTTCTGTGTACTGATCATCATTATTTTGCTCCCAGTGGTCAAGAGGCACCTTGCATGACAGCCATCACCATCGGTGTGTGAACGTTTGTGTGAATAGGTGAATGTGAGGCAATTCTGTACAGCGCTTTGAGTGGCTATAAGTTTGGAAAAAATCTATATAAATGCAGTCCATTTTCCATTTAACATTGACTAGTTTTGTTGGTTAAGCTTAACTGATCCTAAACACACCTGATTGCTCTGTCAAAACTATCAATTTGATTAATTGGTCAACTTCTAGTAATAATACAGCAATATAAAATGAAACGGTTATTACAGTTTGATTACAAATGATAAAGGCAGTGCAAATACAGATGATCTCTACAAACACAATATTGTCCAAGTGCATACAGAAGAATAAACTGACAGATATCAGACTGTCCTCTGACCTCGGGTTAATGTTGAAACCAGTGGACAGCCTTTAAACAATAAAATGATAGTTGCTTGTTGCTTCATCTAGCTTTAGCACAAATTGGAAACAATTCAACATCATTGCACATAGCTCGCCCCACCCCCCCCGGCCTGCCATCCAGGGTGGTTGTGAAAACGCTAAAGATAACAGGGTTTACAGACTATAATCTCAGCGAAAAAAGTCAGGCGAAGTCAGGCTAAAGATCATCATCCTTTACCTGCAATTGTTCTTGCTTATATCATTTTAGCAGCTACAGAAGTAGGCTTGAGCTTTCCACTTAATTGCGGTGGTTACAGAGAAATGCATTGTGGGAAATCATAATGTCACTCTTTAAGTATACAGAAAATCAAACTAACTAACTAAAGATGCTATTTGTCTGCGGCGTGTTCGAGAATGACCAAAATAGCCAGGGAAGTATTGCTAACAAACATATCAAAAGCAAACGCCAAAGAGTGTTGGTGGGGGGTGTTGGTATGTGTGCGTGTGTCTGTGTGTCTGTGTGTGTGTCTGTGTGTGTGTGTGTGGGAGGGGGGGGGGGGTTGAGCAGAGAATTGAGAAAACAAAAAGTGAGATACATACTTTCTCAAGGAGCTGGTTTCTGACCCGGGGTCTTTGGGCCCCACACTGGCACTGGTGTCACAGAAGACTCATAAATAGCATTAAGAATGCATCAGAGCAGCGGTAGCCCTGCCCCTACAGTGAACTGGGGATGAGAGTTATGTCGAGGAGAAGAATGGAGCACGACTATGAATTATTGAGACTTTTCTGTATCAAAAGCAGCAGGAGGATAATATTTTTGTTGTTCTGTGAAAGCAAAAGCTACCCAGCTAGGCTGGAGACTTGTAGAAGGGAGGAGGGTTAGCCATTCGAGGAGAGCGCCAAATAGACATGGTGAGGCAGGCAGCAGATCTTTTTTCCCGTATGAAAAATATTTTTTATCCCCAGCAAATAAGAACCTCTGAGAATTGTGTACTAATCTCTAGTATGGGATATTTTTGCACACGGGATTTTCAAGAGGAGATTTGTAGAATGAAAACATTTTCCGGTGTACTGAACGATGCCCATTTGGATTTGCCATGAGATGAATGTCCTTATTGGCATACAATGGCAGCCATGGGAATCTTTGATATTGGAAAATACTGCACAAAATGTCCAAATAGAAATTCTTATCGGAAATTCACTGTGAAATTCACTTGAGTGTTTTTATTTACTTAGATGTACCCTACAGTCACCATGTTTCTTTCATCGAGCGACCAGTCAATGGTTCGGTTTTTTAGCTGGGCCTCATGAAGCGTATCTCACTTCCCTGGGTCAATAAAGCATGGCAACCAAGACGGCTTTATTTTAGTTGGCACTATGGAATCACTCAGCGAGATCAAGGCAGAGCGAAACCACACATAGATGCTGTATTCATATACAGTACCTCTGACCTGATTGGATTGTTGAGACAAATAAAATATTACATTTTTTATTCTATAAATACAACATTGTTCTTTTGTTGTGTAAAAAGTTTCTACCAATAGTAATAACAAAATATAGTATTGTAATCAAGCTGCTCTTTAAATTGTGTAATACAATTTTTTTTTTTTTTAAAGACAGGTGGACTGCCAACTGCTGCACAAATTTGCATGTACCAATGGGCGTCTTTGTTTTTCCAAATATTAACTGGTGTCCCTCTTCATAGCAGTTGATTCTTTGTACAATAATTATGATGTTCAGTTCTGAGCTGAACTGTCATACATGACAAAACTGGCATGTCAGTAATTATAACTATAATTTCATTGTTGTACATGTCCGTTCAAAATATTCAAAAACAAAGCATCCAGTCAAGACCTTTCCAAACCATGAGGCTATCCAGAAAGATCCTGGTAGACCAGGCAGACAATTTTCTTTGCATTCAATTTATGAAGGGCCCAAACAGTAAATGGTCATTGGATCTAACTGTGAAAGCACTTTGTTCACTCAACATCACATTATTAATGAAATAGTCTAAACATGTTCTTGTGTGACAAAAGAAATCTGGCATAGTATTTTCTTTTGATTTGAAGCCTGAAGAATACACATATCTTGTGCTTTTTTTCTTCTAACAGTAGGCAAAGCAATGTGCTATCAGCAAAAAATGAGCCAATTTTATTATGTAATGTGCATTCAGTGGGTTAAATCGTTGTTGCCAAATCCATGCGGAAGAAAAAGCAGAAAAGCAAAAAGTCCTGCCAATGAGGCACTTTTGCTAACAGCTATCATTGTGTAACCAAAGAGTAAAAGTGCTTGGCAGAGCATCACATTCTTGGCTCTGTACCACCATGACACAGCTCACCTCCTGTTCAAAAATCAAGACATCTTTCAATGGACCTGTAGTTAGTCTCTCTCTCTCACTCACTTACTCGCTCACTCACTCATTTGCTTCAACAGTTGGTTCACGTGACAAATAGAATGAACAAAGACAACCGTTATGAACAAGCCCAGCCCTTGTGGATGTAAAGTACCACTCAAAGATCTTTGGAGCAGGGACGCTGGTTTCCATGGCCACTCTTTATGTGATTGGAGAAGGGTTGTCCATGTAACACCTCCCCCCTCTCTCCCCAAATCCAATCTTCCCCGGTACGAGAGAGAGAGACAGATGCATAGAAGCCTAGAGAGCGAGCATTTAGGGAACACTTTTACACCAAATCATCTCCATCTGCCAGTGCTATCAGACATGCTGACTAGCATTACTGCTTCAAAAGACCATTGACAAACACACACATATACATTTTGCCAAAACATGAATGCTTTTACAGCATGTGTAAATGTACATGCCCACACATAAACACACATTCACTTTTATTGGCCAACACTTGTCCACTCCACCCCGGTCCTCCTTAATCCCCCACATTGAAGCAAAAAATGTAAATATTAATAATAATAACCGGCAATCTGGCTTCCCGGGCCCTGAGGGAGTGTACGCTTGCTAGCGACAGAAGACCGGTAGCAGTGCGGCAAGTCATTTGACACTCGTCAGACTCCGCACCATATGTGGTTCGCTCGGCTTGGCCTAGGCCTGGCCGTGGTGCCAGCGTCTGCCTGCATTCCCATCAGACCCAGCTTGGAGTGGGTCGCCGTGGAGCCATCTGCCCTGCACGGTGAGTCACGTTATCTCTTAGCTTAGAGTGACAGAGAAGGCAAGCGTGTGCTGATAGATACGTGGATGAATAGGAACTATAATGCACTGACAGAAATAACAGGAAAACAAACTTAAAACAAAACAAAATATATATATTTTATTGGATAATTCCTATTTATCTAGGAAGAAAATAAATAAGGAACGTAAACATCCAGCAGTTGCACAAGGCAGTAATTTACGGGCACACGACCATGCAGGGCTGGTGGAACCGGGCCATATCGTTTAGCTGTCTAGCTGTGGGAGGATCTTTAACTGACACCAAACTGGGCAACAGACGCAGCCCAGTTCTGAGCGTAGACATGGGGAGGAAAGATTGCCAAACACTGTAGGCTTCCATGGAGTGCCGCAGGGTGCCTGGTTAGGACCCAGCCCGTTCTAGTGATGTAGCCAAGTACTGCTGTTTTCGCCCAATAGCTGCATCTGTCCTGTAGGAACTATGAATGCAGTTAACAAGTCAGAGAATTTCACTTTTGTGTTTCTCATGTAAAATGCATTGTCTTTTTTTCATGTATTAACACTGTGTATATAGTATATTTCTTTTTTTTCTTTCTCCCCTATTTGCCTCTGGCTAGGGCTTCATTGTATTGTATATGAACAAACGTTATTCAGGATCCTTCACATACAGTAAGTGTGTGCCTGTCTGCATCATTGAGTTATAATAATAATAATAATTGTAGACAGTGATGCATTAGCACGGCCATTGACTAAACAGGAGTGGCTCACATCAGCATCTGCTGATAATGGCGTCATTATAGCGTCTGTTTCAGTGTTCCCGGCACAATACCTGTGGTCATATTTCACCGCAAGAACAGAAACAAAGATTGGCAAACATTTCTGGACTGTTTACCAAAGTTTAATCTCAAATAAATAAATAGGCAATGCCAATGCTTTGTACAGGAGTAAAAAACTAATAAATAAACAATAAACAACAGTAATAAACAATATAATATCCATACCAAATGTGAAGCTTGAGCCACACAATTTGCAGTATTTTAAATATGGACTTTTCCTTTTTGAACGGTGGCCAATGGCAGCTGTGCCAGCCATCAATCCAGCTGCTAGAGTTAGATATCTGCCGTCCTGCCACCCCCACCCCCCATGGTCTGTGGAGTATGAGAGGTACAATACATTCCTATGGTGCCTCGGCTGCATCAACCATGTTCATGAAGTTAAGGCCCAGCTTGGCCCAACAGTGACAAATGTTCATTCATCTTAAATCCGGGCCCGTGAAAATGCATAGTGTCACATAGCTATAGATGCAGTGAGACAGGTTACGTTTCTGGCATTTCCTCAGAATTTCAGATGAGCAAAGTGAAGATGAAGCCAAATGCTTCTAAGTTTCTGTTTCCATTTGCAAACAAGTGCATTTGTTATCTATAAGGTGGATGATTACAGGAATGTTATAAATTAACGTTTGTGAAATTTGACATAATTTTAAATTTGCTGTTAAAAAGTGGTCTTATTTTTATGTAAAACATAATTTTATTGTGATAGATACTATTTGTTTTTTTTTATTTATAAGGGTTGGAGGGGTGACACGTTTTCTATTACAGCTGTAGATTTGATAAGGGTAGCACTCAAATATTTCCTTTAACAGTAGAGTACATTCACACAGTATATACTGTGCTGTACCGCATTTGGTATGCAGCACTCAAAACGTTTTTCTCATTGTGGTTCATTTTGACAGGTGTGAATGTGTAACACGCAAACCTCCCTTAGAGAAAACCACATGAAGAAGTTCATGAAAAACTCTCTGACCTACAAGCGAATTGAAGGCAGTTTTATAATAGTCTAGAGAGTAAACTGGAACAATGAACAATACATACCCAGTCTTGATTCGGGGGACAAGAGAGGCTAGGGTTTAGGGTGAACTACTCTCAGACAAATCTACAACATTGAGGCTGTCCTTCCTGCTTCACTGCACTACATTGCATTCATATATTCTATGCTTGTTATATACAGTATACTTGTTCATATTGTTCTACCAATATGAGCTGCTGGTCAAATGACCATGTAACCATGTACTGTACAGTACAATGTAACACACTTAAAGCATGCAGACTCAAGTGGACCAAATAAACACACAAGGACATAGATCAATTCAATTAGATTGTTACAGTAAAGAATTTGGATATTCAGAAATGTAGTTGGTTGGAATGGTGCCACAGAGTCCTTATTATGTCACTAAACGCCTCCCCCATCCCCAAAAATGTAAAACATACAAGGAAGGAAAGGCAGGGAGAGGCCTTCGCCTTTCATCTGAGTACTGAGGAAAGGGAAATGTATATTATTTTCAAATGTCTGTTTGTGAAAGCTCTCTCGCTCTCTCTCATCAATCTCCCTTTCAAATATAAGGAGTAGTTCCTTTTCAAGGCTAAAGGTTAGCGTTTGATTTTTAAAACCATTAGCGACATATTGATTTGCGGAAGGATAAAAAGAACCAATGACGAACGACAGCGCAGAAAGTGGACCACATTTCCTCGCCTCCATTCAGACGACACCCAAGCATTTGACGTCTGAAAGAAATGGAAAATATATATGAAAATGAAACTGTATTGAGTGAGGTTTAAATGCCACAGAGTTTTAGGATTTGGGAACTGTGTGTATTGGTATGTGTGTAATGAATAATACAGGCATGTGTTGAGGGGGTATTCTTAAATAACGGAGAGATTGGTTTTGACAGTGCATCTCTTGATGATGAATTTCAGTGATTCTTTTGGGACATATCTGCATTTCGTGTGGGAAAGAAAATGGAATGTTGTCCCCTAATCTGTCGGGTTGTTAAACCCAAACTGTGCCATCACTTCTTTCTGTCTACATGCTACCTAAATCAAGGCAGTGTACCGTAGGCTAGCTTGGCATGCCATAGGCGTTTGATCTTGCGCTATTTAATATGCTTTATCTAATATACTTAATTTAATAATTAATTAGTCATATTTTCCAGCTGATATTTTGGCCCAACATCTGCCGGATAAAGTTACACGTGATTACCAGGCCTTCTAAACTGGTAGAAAGCATATGATGTTGCACAATTGTCTCACCACGGACTGAGATCACATTGTCTATAAATTACCCAGAATCACACTATTTCGGAAACTCTGCGCAACGAACTTGACCATTCAAAACAAAAACAACAAAATGGCGATAATACCGCAGACCGTGGTATTGGGCCACCCTTAATCACCGCAAGTACATTTTCTTCACCGCGACAGCCTGAAGCCATGTACATTATTGAATATCTTTTATCTTTTTCTATTGAATAGATAATGCCATTGTGTTTAAGGTGTGTCTTACAGTACAATTACAGACAATTAAGCATAGCTTCTTACAGTAATATTACACTAATCACTCGTACTTTCAAAATGTTTCCCACATTACATCACAATGTAGAACAATATAATTACACCTAACAGATATATAATTAACCTTACACAACGTTGTATATATTTTAGGATTCATTAACTTAATGCAGTATCAAAAACAGCACTATGTTACTTTAAGCACGAAAATTAATTAGTTAAATCCAACTGATTTCTTTGGAAGAGCCGTTATAGAGTTTAACAAATACATGCCAACTCATTTATTGCATTTATTAGATTCACAAGAACACCTGAACAAGTGTTATGTAAGTGAAGCTTAATAACACCTGTTCCAAAGAAGCTAGCACATGAACTTAAATATACTCAACATATGTCATGCAGTTAATTTGGTCTAGCCAATGATTTCAAGATGTTCTTAGGTTTAAATAATTTGTATAGTTTTCAAATGTGGGATACAGAGTTTTCTCAAGGCACAAGGGACCTTTTTCTATGCCTACAGTATAGAAGGAAATCAAATTTGAAGCATTTGTTATTTCTATGATTCAAGAAGTGGACTAGCTAGCTAGGTGACCCTTCCTGTAATCTCTCACCTAACTCCACTTGCCTCACCATATGTCCCCAGAGGCTCATGGGAAATAGCATTAAGTCACCCTCTGCATGAAAGGCTGGCTCACTGTCAACGGGCAGTGTGTGTGTTTGTGTGTGTGTGTGAGTATTTGATATTCTGCAGGGGCAGGCATGTGCATGAAGGCTGGGCAGGAACCTTGATGTGTGTGCATACTGTTCTCTATGCAGTTATGAATGTGTTATTTATCAGATGGCTAGAGGCTAGATAGACTGTTGGGGAGAGTCTGGATCTGAACCGTGTCTAGCCCCACTCCCAGTGCAGTCTCAACTTCATCTGTAAGCCTGGCCAACGCCAGGGCTTGAAATCTCATTCTCAACATTAACATTACATGGATGGGCTTGTTAATGTAAAAATTACATTCAGATGCCAGACTTCTTAACACTAATACAAGTATTAAAGGCAGGGTTAGTCATTTTCAAAAACACTTGCTAACTTCAAGCTCAAATCACTCCGCAAAGCCGCCTCACACATTGAAACGCATTGTTAAGCAAAGCATAGTACTTTGGTATAGTACTACGGCTTTGTTGTCGTGAGCGGTGTTCGCCACTTTGTTTATATTCTTATTTACGGTGCCAGGGCTGCGTAGAAGTATCTGATTATGTTTTCAACACGGATAACGGTAATGCATGAAGATATTTGGTGAATTTGATTAAAAGTGTATTAGCTTACAATTTGCTTGCAAGCAATAGCTGACTATACCTTTAAGGCACACTGGTCATCATGTTCATGGATGCTTACAGGTATACAGTACTTTAGGTTTAGACCTCACAACCCATAGCCTCAACTACTGCCGTGTGAGCAACAAAAATACCAAATTAAGGGTTCTTTTGTGCATGAATTTGCATGCAGTGCTATGAAATATTGGTGTCCATTAACACCAAGCTATGAACATTTTATTGTACATGAAAACATAATCACACAACATTTGTGTGTGTTTCACTGTTACACACATGTTAAGTCATGGTAAGACAACAGCATCACTTAACAGTGAGTGATGGAGAGAGAGAGAGAGGTAGAGTGTGAGAGGGGAGCAAAAGTGAGAGGGGAGAAAGAGAGACAGAAAAAAAGAGAGAGAGAGAGAGAGTGAGCATGCTAACTGTGAGCGAGCGAGAGTGAGTGTTTCGTAGGATTACCTCCAGGCAGGGTTGCGCTAGGGTGAGGTCACCAGAGGCTTAGCTGCCAACAGACCATAGTACAGGCAGCCAAACACACACGCACATACGCGCACGTGATCACACTTGCCTCCCACAGTAGCATGTTTATGTGAGCGGGAATGTGTGTACATGCATGTGTGAATATTAGAACAAAAACCGAGTGTGCTAAGTGCCTACACACACTTACACTGCACGGATAGGCATGTGCCTTTGTGTATTTTCACATGCATATATTATGTGTAACAGTGTGTACCTCTGTGTTTGTTTTTCAATTATTTTCCACTAATACAGTATGTCATGTTTTCAGTGAGCCAGTGTGTGTTTGAATGCAAGTGGGTGTCACAAACTATGTTCACCTGTGCTTTTTTGAGTCACAGGTCAGGAAGTTAGAATTACTGGGTAGAGCCGTGTAGAGTTTGTTACAGCAGAATGAGCTGCATTCACTGTTAGAAGTGTCACCTGCCTTTGACACCATGACGAATGTCAGTGTATTAAAGATCCCACAAGCTGTTATAGATAATAGATAATAGAAGCTTGATTTCACATTGAAACAAAGATAATATTACTGTATGTATAGATGTAACAGGCATTTACTTGCTATAAGTAAATGTCACTGAACCCTTATGTTTAGTACAGTTCAGTTCACCAAAGACAAACCTGTCCTATACTTCTTAGTAATTAGGAGGTAATACAACATCAGTGTGCTAAGAGTAGGTCACCAACTCTTGGCTTTACAACTGGAAATACACATATAACTAGTTTTCTATGATGCAGTAAGTCATTCTGGAGACCGCTTGTTGATATTTTAACTAGATCAAAACAAAACACGTCTCCTTTGAATGCCATATGCTGCTCCCTCAGAAGCTTCCCTTCATTTACTACACCTTTAAATAAAGTCAGTATGAAGGCTTCTCAGATAATTTAGCTGGTCTGCTAGATTAGTAGCTAGTAGAAGTAACTAGTCATTCTAGTCATTGTAACATACTGTACAGTATCATTTTGTATCAGAATGTATTTAACATGACAAAAACCTTATTTAGATAGCCCACTTTACAGAATGCACACTACAATACCTGAGCATGAGGAGCTGAGGATGTCAGGCAACCATAAACAAACATAGCTTAATCAATCAAACAAACATATTAAAGTGCATCAAAATACATTTCCAACAGTAGAATTAGCTTAAATATTATATTATCTGTTACAGTAGCTATTTATGTTATCACATTCAGTGTCACAGTAAAGTTACTATTGTAGCAAATGAGCTTTAATACCTAGTTTTCAGAGTGATGCATCTATACAGTAGGCTATCTTTTTGTGAGATCAGGATGGTAGATACACTAGTGGGAAATCCAAGCAAATCTAAAGGATCACGTTATTCTGTTGGTTTCACTTTCACATGGGAAACCAATTACAATAATGGCAAATGAAAGTTATTACTTCACCAAAACAATTTTAGGCTATCACAGGCTGTCACGCTTTAAGGCATTTTTTAAAAATGTAATATATAATATATACCAAATCCCCCAAGATAAACCTACATCTCTGAGCTTTGACAAGACCAAGCATTAACCCTTCACAAAATGAGAATCCCCTCCTTAAAGCTGAACTGAGTGATAACATCAGTGAGTGAAACTGCCTATTAATGGACCATTAGGAGCAAATTTCCCTCGCATTTCCATACGACGACAACTAATACTTCCTCCCGCAGCATGAAAAGATGGGGGGGAGAAAGCAGAGAAGGCAAGAGAATGCGTGGCAAACAGAGTGATAGAATGATATTGCTCTGTCTTTAGTTCACACCGGGGCTAGCAGCCCTGAAGGCAGCCTGCCTTTGATTAGCGTTCTGTCTTACAGCACAGAAAGCGACAGCGACGAGCCTCACATAACTCTCTAAATGTAAAGGCGGCATGTGAGTGAAAATAGCTTTGTCTCCCTCCCCCCACCCCCTATGCCTCCACCACACACACACACACACACACACACACACAGAGCTGCCTAATATCTCTAACAATAGGGTCTTTGCAGGCCATGACTTTCCATCTTGCCATCCTGATTGTCATTTCCGGGAATGAGGTGTGTGGGTGTTTGTGTGTGTGTGAGATATAACGTGTGGTGAGGACAATTCTCTATTACAGTGACGTTCGCATCCCCAAATGCTGTCTCTCCCAATCACAAAGACACATTGTTTTAAATTGTTTTTTATCCATATAAAACAGTAGTTTTCAAATGTTTTGATCCAGTTGTGCCCAAAAAAGAAGTGCCAGCAATAAATAAATGTAATAACATAAAATATGTAAACGTTTAAACAGCATTGAAATATACAGAATATGCACATTTGATTTATACAATAATCAAACAAGATGCCAAAATAAAATAGCCAAAATAAATAGGCTATATAGAAAAACCGTAATTAAATGTTTTTAAAATATTTACATTTCACGTCCTTCCTATAATCAGTTTGTGAATCCTCATGGATATGACACCCAGTTTCAGAAACTTGTCTTGTAGCCTATACTAAAAGATAAACAATTGAGTCAAACGTTCATACCTGAAATCACGTCCATAGTGCAATTGTGATCGCACAGTTAAACATGTCACGTGAATTAGACCAACGTCTCTTTGTCAGCAGAGTCACGGGCAGATATTGGATGTGTAATTTACACCCGGAACTCGGCTGTCACGTGACCTTCAGCTCATAGTGTAAGCATGCGATAGTTTGAATATTAACCTAGCTCTTGTGTGGCCTTGGCTTAATAAGCCTTTTATTTATTCCTTTCAATTTCTCCCTCGACTCTATGCTACATACTCGCTGTATTTCTACGCCGCTGATTCCCGTCAAAGACTGCAGTCGGCGGCAACTCCCGCACCCTACAAAAGCAGTCTACAATAGAAATGGAAAAACAGCAGTATTCGTGCTTATAGCACTCAATTAAACTCAAAGCCAATGAAGCGAGGGGTGGGGTGAATCGTCAGTGGAACAGAGAGCCAGCAGATTATTTTGCGAGGATTATTAAATTCGGCGGGTGAATTAAATGGGATCTTTATAGTGAGGAAAAGGGGTTACACTCAGGCACGAGTCGGCGGCCCTCCCCATCATATTTGGAGTGGCGGCTGTAAACCGCTGAAACTCATGCCACGTTCCACTGCACGCTCTCATATCCCAGGATATACAGCTGATTTAACTGCAGAGGGCGCAGGTAAAGAGCCTGCGGTACGAGTGACTGCACCCTCCGCTTGAGAGGCGCTCGGTGGTGTAGTAGCTGATCCCGGAGGCTTTCAGTTTGAAAAAAATAGCTTAAATCAAATGGGGGCAAGTCCCATTAATCATGCCTAAACGCACACCTGCGTGTGTATGTCTAGACCGGTGCAACGTGATCTTGCATGCACTGCACGCGCTTGGACAAACGAATGTGCACATTAGCGCACAATGCAGTGTTGCCTGACCTGAAACAGGCAATAGTATATTTAATAAATGAAAAAGGTTTGCGATTGTTCCAGAAATTTTAGTGCTAGGCAGACCATGGGATTGATAATCATACACATAATTTTTTGCATTTTTGCATTTTACTTTTTATTAACTCTTATAAAACATCTTAGTTAAATACCACATACATTTATATGTGAATATAAAGTCAGAGGAAGGCCCTCAGTTTTATAGATTTTACTCAATATTTCTGCATGTATATGCAGACTGCTGCATAAATACAGTACATTTGATCAATCTGCAGGTATTTTTAAGTAAGTTAGTTTGAACGCTTGGTCTTGCAAATAGGGACATGAGATGTAACGAAAGAAAACCCTGCAATGGCAATTATCAGCTTCTACTTCATTTTGCTTGGGAACTAAATTTAACATGGTTGTGTTCTATATAATTCACTAGAGCAGAGCACTTTTTAATCCCAATGGTTGTATCTAAACCATGCTATAGCTAATTTCCATAAAGTTACCCAGATTTCATTGAGAAACACTGATTGCCATAGAAAGTGACTTTGACACTTACACTGCCTCTGGTGTAAATGCACAGTAACATTTATCTTAGCATGTTTCAGTAGTTATAACTCCATTCCATGACAGCGTTCTATTTGGATTCCATAGGCCATTCTCTCAATATGCTGCGATCAGGGTTTGATAGCCAATCTGGCTTCTCTAAAAAGACTATTTTGCACATATGTGCTGGTGTATTTAGGAACCAGATCCAGAGGAGCAGTACAATCAAACTTAACATAAACTTGGAATTTAACCTAAAATCTTTGTGTAAATATAAGGAACAAAAGTGATACTTTTTTTTTTTTTAATGTATTGTATTTTTTTAAATAATTTTGTATTGTTTTTAATGACGTGATGTGAAGCACTTTGTGTTACATGGATTTGTATGAAAAGTGCTATATAAATAAAGATTGATAGATTGATTGATTGATACTGGATCAAAAGTCATGCTTCATTGCATTTTATTGCATTCAGATTGTATTACGTCCTGTTTATAGTGTTGATACTGCCATTGGAATGGCTTTGTGCAAATATAAGTAAATAAAGCATGGATTGTGAAAATTTGGTAGAACATTTAGACATGTCTAAAAAGTAGTCCTACTGCATTTCCTGTTTAAAAGACATTGTAAATGACAAAAGACAAACACAAAGCACTGCCTTGACTATTTAACCCCATGAGATAAGTGTTGTGGAGGTTCTTTCAATACTAAAGTGAGGTTGTATTATAAATGATGGTGAAACAACATTTTAATAACGATAATGATTTAGGGTCTGTATGCCCTTCAAGATCAAGAATACTTTCTGTGTAGACAGCCTCAGCTTCTGAATAGCTTTGTGTAGAAGCAGATGTGAAATAACTCCGATGGAAATGACAACAGAAAAGACAAATGAACAACTATTCCAAATCAATGAACCTTTGACACCATTCAGCAGATGTGTGGCTTCGAGCTGTGTTGGGTTGTGTGTACTGTGTCTATGGACACCATTACGTGTGCATGGTCAAGTTAAAGTTGTGTCTGTTTGTATTGTAGGTGAATTTGCGCTTGAGTAACATATTCCTTCAATGTAAATTAACTGAATACTATAACCACAATTAATCCCTACAAGAGAACAAATAAGCATCAAAACGAGTACCACTATAGGCACATTCAATTTGAGTTATCAATATTACGGATATATACTAAGGATTTCCTAATGTATTTACAGTATGTTCCTTACAGTACAGTATAATTCCCTATAGGAATACACTATATTGCTGCACAGAGCCGGGTCAGCCCATGCTGAGGCTCACAGTGCGCAGATGTCGCCAACTTTCTGCGCAGTTCTTTTCAGTCAATAGCTGTGTGGCCTTCGGATTAGCTCAAGAACAGTGCGTAGAGAGCTTCATGGCAGGAGTTTCCATGATCGAGCAGCTGCATCCAAGCCTTGCATCACTAAGTGCAATGCAAAGCTTTAGATGCAGTGGTGTAAAGCACGCCTCATAAATGTGCTTCTAGAAGATACTGTAGTAAATATAAAGTAGTAAAACCTCTCCGGGAATCAACACCTTATTGTGGTGGAGAGGTTTGTGTGTCCCTATGACCCTGAGAGCTTGTCTGGAGCCTTGTGCTCCTTGTAGGGTCTCCCAAGGCAAAGTGGTCTCAGGTGAGGGGACAGACTAAGAATGGTTCAGACGACCCTTCATGAAAGAACATAAGAGAGGAGAAGTTACCCTGCCAAGTTACAAGTACCTTTACAGTCTACGCTGATTACGGAAGTGCCTTTGCTGCCTTCCTCTATTTCACAAGTAACTTCATTTCGTAAAATCAAAGCATTTAAGCCCGGAAAATGGTCCGCCATCTCAAGAAGGGGAAGCGGGAACCATCCAAGCTGTGTACAGCAACAAAGGGATGCTGTTGACTTCAACTGAGGAGAATTGGGCGGTGGAAGGAACACTTTGAGGAACTCCTGAATCAGACTGACACTCTCTCTGTGATAGAGACAGAGCTGGAGGCTGATCATCAATTTCCCTGGGGAAAAGCCAAGGTAGTCAAAAACTCCACAATGGCAAAGTTCTAGGGCATTTCTTTCCAGAAATGCTAAAAGCTTTGGATGTGGAGGGGATGTCTTGGATGACACGCCTCTTCAACATTGCGTGGAAGCCAGGGACAGTGCCAAAAGAGTGGCAGACTGGGGTGGTGGTTCTCCTCTTCAAAAAGGGAGACCAGACAGAGTGTGCCAATTACAGGGGTATCACATTGCTCAGCCTCCCTGGTAAACTCTACTCCAAGGTGTTGGAGAGAAGGGTACGGCTGATTGTCAAACCTCAGATTGAAGAACAACAATGTGGATTCCGTCCTGGTCGTGGAACAATGGACCAGCTCGTTACTCTCGCAAGTATCCTGGAGGGGGATTGTATGTCCAAAGCGAGAGCTGTGTACGTAAGTCAAACTCGTTTTTAGGTGGGGGTTGGTCTCCGCCAGGGCTGCGCTTTGTCACCAATCCTGTTTGCGATATTCATGGACAGGATATCGAGGCGTAGTCATGGTGGGAAGGGGTTTGCGGTCTCCACACTGCCTCGGGATCCCCCAGTCAGAGCTTGCTGCCCCCGCGACCCGACTCCAGATAAGCGGATAAAGATAGATGGATGGATGGATGGATGTAGTAAATAAACTGCTCCACATTGAGACTAATATGACTTTAACTAATATTAACGAAAATGTATTATGCCACACATACAGTACATAACTGCATTTTACTTGTTTGGAATTACGACAGACTTTACAAACTACCTCCTTAATCATGGCCTTGAGAAAGTACTTTTCAAATTTAATTTCTGAGAGGAATGAACTTCTCTGAACCTGAAATATTCTGAATAACACATAAGGCTGTTTATATGTGCTGGCTAGTCATCTTATGATAACTGCATTTTCTAAAGGCAGAGGAGCAAACAAAACATACATATTTTTTTATTATTTTGCTCAGCAGTTTAAAATCCAATTAAATGTCAAATATGTCAAATGTCATATATACTTCTGTCAACAGTAGTGAAAGCATTAAAACTAAGTGCATTGGTTTGGGGTTTCATCCATTACATTCCTGACCAGTAAAATGCATGTTATAAGTCACTTGTTCTAAACTATTTCAGCATGTATTCAGTCATAATTCATATGAATGGATAATATGAATGGATGTCTGCCAGATATAGAAACTTTTGTGTGTATATAGACAAAACAAATGTAAAAAGCAACTATTGTCAGACGGTACTGTAACAACAGAGGCAATAATACAGAAATGGTAAAGATCTTGTCCTACGGGCACAATGAAATCCGATTATACAAGTGTGTGTGGCTCCCTTTGTTCCTGGGAGATATCACACCTGCCTGTGCGTCTGTCTCTACATAGCACGGTGTGCCCAATTCTTAAATATACCAGTGCATTCATGATTGTGTGTACCGCTAAACCAACATTCTCACATTCAGGAGTGTGTGTGCGTGCGTGTGGCCAAAGCTTTTAGCAAGCTTTTTACACATCCACAATGTAGTTTCACTCTTCGATCGCCGCCTACAGTAGGCGAGCCATTTCCAATATACGTTTATTGGTTGACCTCTCTCTCTCTCTCTCTCTCTCTCTCTCTCTCTCTCTCTCTCTCTCTCTTAACTCTGGCCTGAATAAAATATGAGCTGCTCACAGCAAGAGGGAACATTAGCAATGCTAGCCTGTGGCATATAGTTATGATGCAAGGCTGGCTGCCTTCTCAAACATGGCACATTTCATTGGACGCCACGTAGGGCAAGCAAGCAAGGGAGAGATACAGGGAAGGGTGAAAGAAGAAGAAGAAGAAGGAGAAGAAGAAATGGGAAAGAGGGAGAGAAAATAGGGGAGGGGGAGAGGAGAAGAGATGGGAAAGGCAAAAAAGAAAGGTTTATTTGCCATCTAAAAGTTTTTTTTTTCCCCAGGATTGACACATCGCGCGGGGGAATGGGTGAGCGAGACAGCAGGAGACAGAGAAAACGGAGAGAGAGAGAGATACTTTTAAAGTAGTATCCTTAGGCAGAGAACAGAGTTAAGTGTTCCCTCGCAGTCTTCAGTGTGGAAATGAATGGTTGACTCTCCTTGGAAAACAGAGTTGCTATGACAACCAGCGTTCACCCCACCTCCTTCACCCAGCCCCCAACGCCACGACCACCACATACATTCGCTCTCACACAAACATACAGACAAATACTGTTCACACAAATTAAGGTCTATGGTGCTATAGGTGTGTGAATGCTTGTTAAGGATTAAAGACCAACAGTGTAGGATGCTATCTTATTAAAGTGTAGCCATAACCTATACTAACCTATGGTGGAAGCTACCTCTCATGTTTATATTTTCTTGTGTATTTTGTATGTTTCCTTCACTTTTTGGCAGTGTTTTCTTGTTTCTTAGTTCTTGACAACTATATTGATTAATGTAGTTTGTGATGATGGAATCCTTAATGTTTCCCACCCACTCAGTAAACAGTGGTAAACCATCTTAAATGAAAATTCATCTGACAAACTCAAATCTACCTGGACACTGTTAAAAACAAGGCAACCATATTGGAAATCTGATGTAATCGCATGTCTGTGTGCGTGCACACGCACAAGCACGCTCACTCTGTATTCAGCCTGACAGGTCAGTGTTAATGAGCTGCAAGATGGAGCAGCGCGTCAATGAAATCGATAGCAGAATTAACACATTGACACGTCAGACTGCTTTGCTTTCTGACATTTCTTCCATGCAATTAAGCGGCTGAAATATGCAAGTCAGATCTGATAAATGCACGCTGCTGTTTTATTTGGATAGAATTCTTGTGGGGGTCTATAAAATCTTCCGCAGTTTATGGGGACCAAAGTGGGTCAACGGTCTTTGGTGAAGATATTAGCTCACAGAACCTTTTTGCAACGTCGACATACAGTACTGTAAAATGGGAGACTTAATTTAGCAAATATTGTATTTTTTTTGCATTAAAATTAAACCCTGATATCAATATAATATCTTATTGATACGGTAGGCTGTTAGTGAAAGTTAACTGTGATCTATGAGGGGCCCCATAATGTTTCATAGCTTTCGCAGACACAAGTGAAACGCATTTACATACACATGAAATTCATACACTGAGCCTGTGTCTTAGAGACATTTCAATGGTGTGTTGCTTAGAAATATTGTATTTCAGTATTGTTTGTAAAATAAATTTCAGTAGTGTTTGTGAGAGAGATTTCAGTTGTAAAATCGTATTGGTCATTTACCCCACGTGAATCAATTAATGACCGTTGCATGCAGAACCTATGCTGAAATGGGAGCATTGCTTTGATTGATTGACTAATTGGTGAAGCAGCCATTGACAAGTGGTGGTTTTGACTGGGAGGATGGGGGGGGGGGGGGTTTGAAGCAACCGCTCTTCCGATCCCTGTAGATCATTTAACTGTAGTCTGCCCTGGGGTGGAGGTTTGTAGAGAACATCTACAGTATGCTCCAGCATACTTCAGCTTACTATTTGTTGCTTGTGTGGTGGTAGTGTTAAACATGTCTATCTTCTGTATGTTTCATTACATTTGAGCAGGCTATGTTTTGATTAATACAGTCATGATTTTCCATGGACTCACCTTGTAATAGCAATGTGTAGCCTAAATCTATATCTTTTTTTTTTCTTTCTAATGGTTAATTTGGTGTTATGGATGTTGGGTTGCTATGTAGAGTATAGCATACTGTGTATATGAAAAGATGTTTGATTTTACTGGATACTATTTATTGTTCAAATAAATGTTAATTTTTCTTTGTGCCACTGACTCTGGATTATTTGACATGGTGAGTTACAGTAATTATGACATTGGCTGTCTCCTTTCAAGTCAGGATTTTTGAACCTATTACATCAGTAGACTTCCTTGTATCTAAATAATATGAACGAATATATGTCACGCTGCATTGTAGTGAGGACCCAAACGCAAGACACGTATATCGAAAACAAGGTTTATTCGAAAGAAACTACATGAACACAGGGCGGGGCGCACACAGTAACATTAACAGTTACAATGACCGACAAAGACAACAGA
>JAODOY010034288.1:0-45333 GCA_025399855.1 Forbesichthys papilliferus | reverse complement strand
AGTGTGAAGCACTTTGTGTTACATTAATTTGTATGAAAAGTGCTATATAAATAAAGATTGATTGATTGATTGATTAATTGATTGATTGATTGATTGATTGACAGAGGCGGAAATTAGGTGAGGTCCAGAGGTGGAAATGAGGACCCAAGGGCAGAATATTGTTGGTATGATGGTTTAATGATAACCAGGTTTGCAGAACAGAACTCAGAAACACAACTAGACAAATAAATATAGACAAATGATCCAGCCCAGGGCAGACAGAAAACAGGGTATGTAACACATGAAGGCATGATTACAAATTGGGGACAGGTGAAGCAAACACACATGGGGCAGGGGAGACAGCGAGGACATCCACAGGTTGGGAGGGGAAGTGCAGGCAGAGAGAGACACAAGGACAGCCCAGGAGACAGTCATGACAGCATCACGAATGGAAAACCTGTGCCTAAAAGATAACTGCATCAGGGCTGCATCCAAATAGTGTTTTTCGCTTAGGAACTAACTGAGTGAATGACCCGGAAGTTTCTAAGTCGCAGCCATGATAAGAGCTATTTGAATTCTATTATTCCTAAGGAAAGGTGCTTCCATGCTTCCTTTCTTGCATCCTTTAGCCTAGGGTATTGGATCATCCTTTACGAAAGGAAAGGATATATATCGTCCAACAATTCCCTGCGACGCATCATTGGGTATTTCACGAAAACAAACGATCATCATGATGTCAAATGTCCTATAGTCCTATCTTATATAGCAAAATACATTTGGCAGCAGTTATTTTTATACAATTGGTATTAAAGTCTAAACAATATAGTCTATGCTTCAAATATGTTGAAGCCGATTAATTTTCAGCTCCCTGAACTTAAGAGGTTAATGATACATTGTAGCAAACATCTCTTGCTCTATCAAAAATATCGAAGGCGCTATGCCCCCTTCCCCAGAGCGCCAAGCGTTTTGTGTGTAGTTCGTGCTGAAATTAAGTATAAAGTGTGCAATTTCACTTTAATGTTGGCGTTATTAGCTTCAGTGTGTCAGGGGAGAGTAAATATTATATTTATTGTGTAGCAATTGTGCAGCAATGTTCCACCTTTGAATGACTTCGTTTTTAATCCGACTGTATATGATATTTGAATTATTTATTTTCCGATAGACCATTTTCCTAAGCGCTACTTGACGTTATATTGCTATACAGTAGGCAATAACAATGGTGGCTCCTTTTATTGTTGGATTGGAAGAGACTTCTCTAGATCAGTATCTAACTAGGCTAAAAACATGACCAAATAACAAACATATTTTTATAGATTTTACACCAGTTGTTACTCTTAAAACTATTTTGTTGATTGTTACATTTATTTTATTTCAATTATAACTTTGGTAATGAAGTCATATTTTTCACAGGGCTGTCTATGTTTGCATAGCTTGCATGAAACAGCACATGGCCGCCGCCGACCGTATTGCCAGTATTGCCATGGCAATACTACTTCTCAAACCAGTATTGCCTGGCAATACTTATTTTTCATAGACCGTATGATGCTAATTTTATTTAGAAGAATTGAGAAATCTGTAATAAAATTATATTTTCCGAAGTTAAGAATCTGATTGTTTCTACTGCGATTTATGAAAACATTCTACTTTATTAAGTATGACACTTTGCACCATCGTTGTCAAGCCTGTGAATGACAACAGTGCCCCGCGGTTACTGTTGCTACCTGATGCAGTCAATCAATCAAGTTTTTGGATGTATATATGGTGTTTTTACAGACATCAATGAGAGATATTCCAATTAATATTTATAGATTAATTGATCAGAAGTAAACAAAAAATGCTACAATATGGTTCTGTATAGGCTAGGCTACTATTTTTGAGAGCTACAATAGCCTACACTCACCATATTTTGTCGGTGGAGTAAATCAGAGTGGAGTAAATTGTTGGAAAAGTTTGCTGGCCTGCACACCAACATAACATTCACCGTAAGTGCAGTCGGATTTTCTTTGGTAAACATGTATCTTATTACATTCGGGGTTTCTTCCATTGTGTCCTACTACACCAAGTATAGACAAAACTTTTTGTTCACTGGCATATCTTAATGAAATAAACATATAATACATATACACCCAATGTCACCTTTGTAAAAATTGCATGTTTTCTCCATCCTCTTTATTAAGCAGTTGCCTGATTAGCATAATTGGCCAAAACAATTGTATGTGAATCAGGAATGGCTGGAGTGGCACATTTATCATAAGGGCTTAAATCCGAAAAGATTCCCTGTGAGTTTTTTTAATCAAACACAGAGGCTAATGCATTAGCCTACCATATGTGTGACTGATGGCTCTTCTGATGTACCTATTTCGCTGTAAGCTTTCTAAGCCACACACTATCCATCAGCCTAATGTTTTCCATATACATGGCAAAACACGCATACCCATGATGCATTAGGCAACCGATAAAGACTCCATTCTTAACCACACCGTGATTTAGTTATGACGTACATGTATTGGGAATATTAGGCGAATGACCTTCAAGTAAAACGACACATTGTTAAAAATGTAACATTATATTTCATGTCAATGCAATGTACTGTAACCCCTATCCTGAGAAAACATAGTGTAGTGTCAATCAGTTCATTAGAGCAGGTGATTAGACCACAGACAAATCACGACAACAAAGTTGGTAGGTATTTGCAGATGATTGGAGTGCTTATAACCAATCAGAACAGAATGACAAAACAAAGCTGATGGTGTACCGAACACAGTAGTCAGTCATTCTGGAGAAAGAGTGAGTGTTGATATTTGAACGTGATCAAAACAAATATGCAGAGCCAGGGCAGCTAACAGACCGTGAGGATTGTATTAGCTTCCTTGCTAAAATATCCAGTATAAACCAGCATGAATTCCATGTTGGTCCAGGCTGGTTTATACTGGTTAGTGCTGGGGTAGTGCTGGTCTAGCTGGTGGACCATCATGCTGTTCTCAAGCGACATGGTTCCAGCATGCAAAACATACCTTATGCTGGTGACCAGCAATGCTGTGTTTTTTAGCAAATAAATAATTAATTTATCATAATGGAGGTACAATGTTCAATTAATTGAGATTTTGATTTTAGGTCAAATCGTGCAGCTCTACTTCCAGCGCTGCAAAGCATATAAGCACCTGGTTTCTAAAAATACCCTCCTTTCCAGATAATCCAAGGAGAAACATCAGAGGAGTTCAATTGTGCTGCGTGAATGTTTGCTGTGCTGTCCTCCTTATCAAAAACAACCTTGTTTGGTGTACAGCCTCACTCCTGAAATATTTATTTTCATATTAACATAACGTAAACAAATTGTGGATTTGATTTTTGAGCCCAGAAGCAAAAAAGGACCAAGGCTATATTGGCAGCGGAGTGTCTCAGCCCAGAACAATGTATGCTTATGCTATCAGCCAAGGAGCCCTCTCAGGCTGTTTGTGAGTCTACCTGCGTACAACGTACTGTGTATTTACAAGAAGTCCATGCATGTATGAGTCTATGTGTACATATCTGTGCGTGTGTATACAGTGTGTGTGTGTATACCGTATGTGTGCCGTCCGTGTGCATACATTATGTCATTTGGTTGCTTGTTGTCCAATTTTGTGTTGTCGTAGCAACAGTGAACAGAGTTCCCTCCCTCATCTCTCTGTTATGGTCCTAGTGAAAAGCCTGAGGGAATCAAAAAGCAACAATTAACCAGGCTGTGCAGGGTTACTTAGGGCTTTGGAAAATTGCATGTTAATCAAACTAGTGTCGTGGGAGGCTGCCCTTTATTCAGCAGAACGATTTGCATTTATATAGCAAACGCTTCCCTCAACTTACATTTCCTTACATTCCAGTGAGGGTTTAGTGACCCACTGCAGCTTCATCTGCAATTCAACAAGCAGCTGTTATTTTTGCTCCATAACCCTTGATTTGATTTCATTCACTCTAGCAAAGCCAAGCTCGTGGCTAAAGGTGAAGTATTTCATACGCATTTCAAAATAAAGACTTCCATGTATGGGCAAATAGAGGTGTAAAGTACACACACCACTCAAGTGTGGGCCCTTCATATTGTGTGCCCTTATGTTTTTAAATGGAGACTCAATCTGCATGTGGCCAGGTTGTGGAGACAGAGAGAGAGAGAGAGAGAGAGCGAGAGAGAGAGAGAGAGAATGGGAGTTGAGGAAGACTGAGGGACCACTGGTGGATAAGCTCAAGCAAGAATCAAGTCACCATGACCACCTGGGATGATAACCAAGACTTGAGTATCACTAGCTTGATTCTGCGTGGGGACAAGAGCTAATAGACTTATTTCACAATGAAACAACATGGACCACTATAGCACACGGGTCAAAATAAACAGAGACTGTTATAGGCCTACTTATAACAGTCTTCATTGTGGCAAAGTCACAATAGTTTACAAACACTATAGAGCGTGTGTGATTCCTTTGACTTTTACAAAAGGGAAGTCTTTTTTTTGTTGTCGTTCATACAAAATGAAACCGGTGACTTTGTAGATGTGTCAGCCCGCAGCACATTCATTAGGCGTCAAACGCATACCGACAGACGTTAGCAGGGCCGCGCTCGCCGCCAAGGACAAAAATCTTGTGATTCATGAAGCCCCGCCCGCCCGGCGAGAACAGCTAACGCTCCCCACTGCTTAGAGGCGTCTCCGGCAATATATGTCTTGTGTCAAAAGCTCCAGAGGTAACCAGCTTCTCTCTGTATTCATGAATCCCCACAGCACATAATAGAATGGAGGAACAGTGGAAGACCGTTCTCCCATATTACACTGATCAGAGTGTGTTCGTTTGAATTTCGGCAGACTTCATTCCACACCATTTATCCAACAGTTAAAGGACACATATTGCCACAATTGCAGTAATTAGTCTTAATTAACCCCCTTCCTCCACCATGGGAAACAAAAGCCCAAATAACACTGTTTGCTTATTAGTCCAATTTTAAATATGAAACTGTCTTTTCAAGTCAATTAATTGGGAGATGAAATTCTTAGGAGAAACACTACATGAAAAATGATTAACAGCAGGGACAGTTTTATTGTGCTTGCAAGGATTAAAAAGTTTTTACAACTCGGGGAAAATACATTTGGCTAATACAAAAATAGTATACTTAAGCTGTTTGATTACTTTTTGACACACTACAACAGAACGCCCATTGCCAGAACATGCAATAGATATGTCTGTTTAATCCCATCAGAACTTACTTCACTCGAGGGTATTAAAAAAGTGGTTGTAAAGCATAACTATTACCCATTTTCCACACAAGGCACGAGAAGCTTATCCACACACTTACGGTATATCATCTTCCTTTTGATTTCAGAAGATTGCATTTGATCCTTGGGGGGCAGTAAACGCCTTTAGAGCCTGGTATATTCACAATGCTTTTTCTGCTGAAGTTTCAAGTGTGACTTAGGGCTAGATCACTGTTCAGCACTCCTGTCTAGGGGCTGGTGTCCCAGGCCTGTTTGGCTGCAGTGTGCATGTTTTCTCCTGGTTCACGCGGACTTCCTCTGGCCACGGCCTCCAAAGGCAGCCAGTTAGACTAATTGGAGGCTGCCTGCAACATAGGTGTAAATGATGTCAGAGCGCTATAGGGTGACATCTCATCCAGGATGCACTGCAGTTATCCACGACATACTGTCAAGTAAAACGTTCCAACGTTGGAACATTAAGAATGTGTTGCTGAATTAATGTAGGCCTACGTTTACGTAACATACTGAAGAAACATGAGTCAAACAGTAACAGTGAGTTACAACTAAGTGTATTTGTCTAAGGAATGAGGCAGCAGGTAAAATAAGCAAAACATGAAGGTTAATGTGAACTTTTATTGCGTAACGATCAACAATATTGCAAGTATCAAATTTATTTAAATTCTTCTACGGTCATCATGCTACGTTACGGCAGATGGCACCAGGCATAGTGCAATAACAACATATTGGTGCAGCTGCTGTATACCAGTCAGCACAATACACGTGAATTGAGTAATGTGATAACTGTCACATCCAGTGCCAGACAGGGACACACACATCTGCCTACAGACATATTTAAGATTTAAATATGCAAATCAGCACTTCAACAGACTGGCACGGACTATTGAGATACAAACCTATACAGGCCTCCTATAATAGGAACCATATTCTATACAGTTTCAAAGTGTAACTGCACCCCAGCGCTGAGCCTGACTCCACCCACCACGACTTTGAAAAATGCATCAAAGAACTGAGTGTGGGGAGTGGAGGGGCTGAGAGGGGGACCCCCTTAACATTAACATTAACGGATATGACGTGTAGTTCTCTTTTGAACACTTAAAATGCAGATTGCATTAAAATGCCATACTTTTTTTTCTGTACATATGCATAGGGTGAGGTTAAAGGTCATGTGATGTTTTGGTGTGCAGGTGCTTGGGAATTGATCAGAGACCTGTAAACAGTGTGTAACAAGAGCTGTCACCAATGTGACACATCCATACTGTATGGCCGTGTGACCTCTGCATAGATGTTACTTTTGAAAAATACAAGTCAATTAAAGAGTTAAAAGTAAAGCCAACAACAATTAGCATTCCACTGTACCACAGTTGGTTCTTCATTCAACTATATACATACGGTAACATTGTACACCGTGTGATACAGTATTTGACAGTATGTAAATGCATGTTATTCCTGATAGAGGGTTATATTACAAACTAACTTGACAAAAATTAAAGAAGAAAAGCCCACTAATCACATTAACCAACCAAGTGGGAGTACAGTAGTACTTTATTCAACAAAAGAGCAAAGATATGCATACTGTGTCAAATGCAGAGTACAATCACAGACCCAGACAGGCTGGAAGAAAGCCAATTTGCACTGATACCCAGGAACAAATACTAAGAAATCTTTCCCGGGAGCAAAGCCAAACTTTTATCGGTGCTAACAATAGCATGTCCTTTGACACTTTTGACGCATATTCATTTTGTTTCTCAAATCCTAGACCTCAAAGGCGCCTCAAAGTAGTGGTGTAATGTCTCAAACCTCAAACCTATTATATATGCATATACATGTTGGTGCTAGGTTGGTCGTTAATGCAGGCTGTACAGAAGAGCTACATTCAAAATAGGCTAACATGGCTGAATGGAGGACTTGGCTGGTAATGGTGACCTATGTGAATGGAATAACGCTTGTGAGAGACTAGAGTCAGGAATGCTCTTGACAAATCATGTCAGGGCTCTGCATATACAAGTGAAATCCGAGACCACAGAGGATAGGTACAATTACCTGGATGATGGTCATGGCATGGTGCAGAGGCTTATTTCTGTTTTTGTGAGTCACACACGTAATGCTGTTTTTGCAGAACCCTCAAATTAACTGGGAGTAGCCTGAGTCATTATAAATGAGGGCTGAAATTGGCATAAATAGCAGTTATGACTCCGCTAATATGCTAGTATTAGAAGAAAGTGGATGAGAATATTATTAAAGACTCATAAAGTAAAAGAAATACGACTTCCATCAAAAATATGCCTCTACAGTAACGTTTGTGTGTTTACCGTTTAGAGCGCGTCCATGTGAGCGTGTTTTCCTCGACACCACATTACCCTGAATGTTCTCTGGCCTGTATGACAAGCACAGCAGTAGTGTTGTATGCAGCTGTGTGTGTGTTCAATTGTGGCCTCCTTGTTGCCTTACTGGATTGTCATTCCCGCTTAAACCCAGTCTGAGCGCCAGCTAAAGTGAGCAGCGCTAGAGCCCCTTTGTGCAGCCTCTGTTCCTCTGGTAAATGCCCCGCTGAGTGGCGGTAATTGCCTCCCTCCCTGTCAGTTCACCGCTCGGAACAGCCACAGCCAATGAGTGCTAGCGTCCGGAGCCTAGCCCGAATTGGAATAGGGAATGAGCGGCGGGCGTCGGAAGGGAGGGGCCGGCACTTACCGCCGTCACCGGCTGCCAATCAGAGAAGCCGCTCACTGTTACAGCATGTTGAGCAACAGTCCACAGATGTCCGTGAAGGTCATTTTCCTTTGAGACGCGGAGCTGGGAGGAAACGTTTACTTATTTAAACAGAGAGGTCATTAGTGTGAGACATAAAGGGCCTGGTTCTATTCTTGGACAGAGTAAGAGATAAATGCATAATTGGGCTGACTCTATATTCATTCCTAATACATAAGAGCATTGGGCTCTTTCTTGGACCTGTGGTTTGTGTACGCATCACATCATTTCTCATGTGGCACGCTAGCCACATGTCAAAACAGCCCAGGCAGCCAGCAACTTGATTTCCAACCAAATACTATTCTCACCATTCTCCGCAAAGGAAGCTCCAATACTTGAGTTAGCCACTCGGACATCAGGCATCATGAATCCTCAGGAGGGATTGGCTATTGATAAATATAATTATTCCTCCTGGTTACAGCCTATTGCATGCATGCGCACACTGTATACTACACTAAACTAGTCTGTACAAAATGTTAGCTAAATTTGAGCTCAAATCAACATAAAACATCCGCAGCCTCCCCGGCGTCGCCCCGCACATCAGAACGCATCGTGCAGCAAAGCATAGTGCTGCGGCCGCATTGAGCGGTGTTCGCCACTTCGTTAATGTTCCTATTTACGGAGCCAGGGCTGTGTATGAGTATCGGCTTGTTTTTTAAACACGCACAGAGAACGGTAAACTAGAGCGAAATGCGAGGAGGAATTAGCTGAATTTGACAAAACGTTATTAGCTTACAATTATCTTGCAATAGCTGACTTTAAGTGTGATATTTCGGGGACTCAGCACCAAGAAACAGTTGGTCCACCAGGCAGGATAAGCAGAAGTATACATGCACTGTTTGGTTTTCAACATACTGTATGTCAACTTTATTTATAAAGCACAAAACGAAGATGAAAATATAATATTGCATATTCTGTACAATAGGCTGTTCCAGAAGATGGGAGCACCCACCGCTAAAGCTCGATCCCCTCCACTTTTCAGCCTGGCATTTGGGACATCCAGAAGTAATTGGTTAGCTGACCTCAGTGCTCTGACTGGGGAATGTTCATGTGCGTTCCTGTGGGCTCACCAACATGCCTTAAACCTGAAAGGTACACCACTGTACAGAACAGCCAGTCTGAGGGTTCAACACAGAGTCAACATTGCTGCATGTTGTTTCAGCTCCTGGCATGCACCTCCACCTGTCCCCTTCATTGACTTTCATACAGTCACACTGTGTGTGTGTGTGTGTGTGTGTGTGCTTGACCGGGCGCTCCAGCGTTGTCCCAAGAGGGCCTTCCCCTCGCCACCACCTCCACCTCATGGAGGCATCTTATTAAAATGAGATGAGTCAGTGCTGTTGGTGACGCAGGCTCCCTCTCTCTCTCCCTCCCTCCTTCTCTCTCTCCTCTTTCTTTCTTTTACTCCCTCCTCCCCTCCCTCGCTCTCTTTCTCTCTCTTTCTTTTACCCTCTCCTCCCCTCTCTCTCTCTCTCTTTCTCTTTCTCTCTCTCTCCTTCTCTCTCTTTCTTTTACCCCCTCCTCTTCTCTCTCTCTCCCTCTCTCTCTTTCTTTTACTCCCTCCTCCCCTCCCTCTCTCTCTCTCTCTCCTTCTCTCTCTTTCTTTTACTCCCTCCTCCTCTCTCTCTCTCTCTCTCTCTCTCTCCCTCTCTCTCTCTTCCACCCTGTTTTCTGTTCTGTCAGGCTGCTGGAACATAAGTCTGTCTTTAGCCTCTATTAACAAACACTATAACTGGGATTGGTTTTTGATCATGTGACACATAGGGCTGATGGTGTGATTGCAGATGTTTCTGGGGAACGGTTTTGTCTTTGAGTCAGGGATTTAGCCGCAGTGTGGCCAGAAATAGAGCCAGGATTAAAATTAATACTGGATTTATTGTCAGTGGGGGAGTGTTATAGGGGTTAAATGTTATTTCAAAGATATCTCATAAAGGTATATCAAGGGGCCGTTCTGTATCATTAATCCTCATATCACCATTACCATCATCATCATCATACTTTTCATAGCAGCAATAAACTGACCATAAGTTCACATCTGATCTACATGTGAAGGCACATATTAAAGATTAGAACAGTCCTGGGAATTTAACACCTTTACTTCAATCACATATGTGAATAATAGCAATTCACCAAAAGTAATCCTGTATTTGCTAATGGAAGTAATTTAGCATTTCCTAATGTTGGATGTTGTGACCCTGTTCTCAATTGACTTGAGTGGCACAGCGGTGACTGGTGCAAATTTAGCATGATTAATCAGGATATAATCATATTTGAATACGTGATGACAGGCAGGTGTGAAGGACTAGCAGTCCTGTCAACTGTGTGGTTCTCATGTTTTATTAAAGAATAATCCTGCAATTCACTGTCAGAACAAAGAATAAAATCTTCAAAAGGAATATTTGTAAAGGAACAACCAAAGTCAGAATTACATGTGGTGATTTTGGGTTGCAACTTTTGACTTCTTTGCTAGTTAGCATGAGTAAGCACTCTACCAAGCTTTTGTTTCCCTTTCACAGAAATGGCAATCTACAGTGCATTACTTACACTTAATGAATTAATGCATTTGTTAATTAACAATTAATCCAAGTTATAGATCTGCTCATCCTAGATGTTGACCTTTTTCTAGTAATCAAATCTTATGCAGGGAAAACCATTGCAAAATTTATTTTACTTGTTTTCTGATGAAAACATAAAAAACAGTTGTTCACATATACTGAAATACTAACAATTATAAATTTGTTTTGAGTTCATAAAGCAATACCACCCAGGACAATCAAAAGGCAATAGGCAAAAATAAAGGTCAATGAGAAACAGAATGTCACAGTTAAATTGGAGAGAAAAGCAGCAAATGAACCCTAACAATGTATGACCTGTGCTGTATGTTAGTTAATGTGGGGTAAAGACAGAGTGTGTACTTGTGCATGTAATTGTGAGTGTTAATAATGTATTCTCTTATTATTGTGTGTACAACCTTACACAAACTTAATTGTCAGACATTAACAAATAACATTATTATTATATTATATTATATTATATTATATTATATTATATTACATTTAATAACAAAACACACATGATATTGTTTTGTTTACTGTTTATGTCCATAAAAGATGCGTCAATATCGTAAACTGATTTTAACCTCCTCAAATAAGTTTGAACATCAACTTTGACAACTTAATTTAATTTCCTACAGGGCCCGCGAGCTTGCTACCACCAGCACATCAGCATTCCATCACAAATAAGTACATCCTTAATAATGACTCTTTCCTGAGAGGCCTCTGATCTCTGGCGGTGTTGTGGGGCTGTAGGCACACAGAAGTGCACACTAGCCCCGCCCCCCTCTCCCCCAATGGCAGTGGGCTGCTGAGTATTAATGCCCTTGATACGATGCAGAGAGGTGAAAGGGGCTGAACGCAGTCACATTGCGTTAGTGTCTCCAACTTGAGCTCCATCAGCGAAGAAACGGGTTCCTGACAGGGCAGGATGACTGGAGCGCCCCCCCCCCCTCCCCCTCTTTGGCGGGTTTGGGCAGCGTTGGGGGTGGGGGGAGACAGGTGTGGATGGAGATGGGGTGAACGGTTCCCATCCTTGGAGCATTTCATGTGGACATTTATATGGTGTCAGGTAGTAAAACCAAGCAACCGACCATCAATAATTCAACACAATGTATTGAGCATAATCATAACAGAAGTGTGACACCCATAGGAGCAAAACTCAAGCAGAAATTGTTCAGTTACTGTAGCAAGAGTGGTAAAGAGCATACAGAACACACACATACAGCAATGCGCAGTACACATAACTGAGACAGTTGTGAAAGTGAGTATTACACACTGCGTCTACTGTAAGCACCAGTATCTGCCTTCCCAGCAAACTGTCCATCAGAGGCATTTCTTGCCCAGAGCTGTGGCCGTCTGTCAGATTAGATTAAGGGCTGCTTGCTCTCAATTGATGAGAGCCTCTTGCAGTAATGAGCCATAGTGAGAGAATCATTTACCAGCAAAGTTGGTACGAACACTGAACAACTGGACGTCCAGCGGCTTAGCTTTGGGGAAGAAAGCATGATGATAGCAATTTGATTTTGGTCAATTACTCCACATTCCTGTGCTATACTGCAGCCTATGCTAGCTACATTGGGATTAACCTAAATAGATATTTGATCTTCTCGTCTATTAATCTTGCTTTTGCAGGCACGCCCAATAGTCATATGACGAATGAATGACGAGTGAAGTTAGGCTTCATAAAGTCCACTATGCTTGCCGTGCGTGCATGCGTGCGTGTGTGTATGTGAGTCAGGGTTTTGTTTGCTGGATTGGGGAAAATGCTAGAAGCCACCTTTAGTTATTAGGTTCTTGTGTCAAAGACCAAGATAAGATGACATGCTGTATTAGGCAGAAGGGCTGCTATTCTGTCTGCAATATTTTGACCATTAAGTTGTTCAGTGCTTTGTGTGTGTGTAGCCTAGCTAAACTGGATAACTACAGTAGGCTACTAAAATTAAGAAAGAAAATAAACTGGCATCAGCCTTCAGCTGCCAAAGTACTAATATGCGACTCTGAAGATGTCATTTCAATGTTAATTACACCGGTTTTTTATTTGTATGTACTTCCCAATCAAACAACTGCTAACTCCATTGACCACCATTCAAACTAGAAGGTTTCTATCCCCCAAAAAGGGGCAGTAAGTAACCACAAATTGTAGTAGATCTGCTTTGGTCTATTACATGTATGTTTGTGTTTGTGTGTGTGTGTGTGCGTGCGTGCGTGTGCGTGTGCACTTTCATGTGAATGGGCTGCATGTACATGTTTTTCCTAATCAAGGCAAATCTGAAACTGTGTGTCCAGCCGCATGCCAATGGCACCACCTGATCCGTTCATTGTGATTAACAGTTGGCTGCCTAGGGGCTCACAATGGCCCTCTGATTAGACAATGAACATTCACCATGCACCATCTCAACAGGGAACATCTCTTTTTCATTAGGACACCAAATCAGAGAAGCAGCAAGACTCTCACACTGTTGTTAAGACCCTCTCCAGTTCACTTTTATACTGGGAGTACAGCAAAGCAGGGCTTTTCAATTGGCCTTTTCAGTGTGGTATGAAAGAAACAGCTGATATTCAGCACTGATAACTGACAGCATACTTTATTTCTGATGACAGGTGTGCATCCGGCTAAACATCCTTGGCAGTTGGCGCTTTGTGCATTCTCCGTTGTAGTTTGAAGTCTCAGCTTTGAGGCCTTCCCTTTCAAAAAGCTTTGGCCTGCTTAAGATGCCATTATGACTTTGTGCCTGTCCACTGTCCACATCTCATTGCATATGTTACCACTGACCTTTATAAGGCACCAGCAACTGTAATATTCCTGGAGACAGCATGGTTTATAT
The DNA here is from genome assembly GCA_025399855.1 of Forbesichthys papilliferus. NCBI lineage: Eukaryota > Metazoa > Chordata > Actinopteri > Percopsiformes > Amblyopsidae > Forbesichthys > Forbesichthys papilliferus. Next base: position 31,996 of record JAODOY010034288.1, on the reverse strand, counting down.
GATGTCAACATGGCCAGATGAACTGGATATACAGTCCATGAGTTAGAATCACTGGTTTACATGGCCACATGAAAGGTAACTAATAAAAATAAAAGGACATTTGGACAAAAGGATATTTTGCAGACTGCAGGATTAGTATGTTATTTTGTACACAAAAAAAGTAATATTGAGTTGTAATATTGTGGGTGTACACATATTAGACTGGTTCCACCTGACATTTGGTTTATTGTTCAGTCAGATGAGATTATAGTATGGAAAACCTGTTCCCTCAGCCACTGTAAGGTGCGGGCCAATCAGCCACCAGTGGGAGTGGCAAAGTGCAATGACATTGAAGTCAAGCATTTGTTTCTAAATGTAGCTCCTCAGCAAAGGCGATGGTGGAGTTAGAATAAATGCTGCTCTGATAGCTTCAAAATGAACCTGAGGTCTTCGCCCATTAGGATGCAGTGACTGGAAAAAATCACCAATGGAGCGTGTCCAGAGCCTATTCTCAATGTGAATTTTGGCTCTGGTTATACCAGGCTACATATACTGTAGAATACTGAAGGAATACGCAAACATGGGCACATCTGCCTCTGCTCGCACAGGTTCATGCTGTAGCGTTGTGGCAGGTGGATTTAGGAAAGCGCACAATGTTGTCAAGCAGAAATCAGATTTGTTCTGCTCTCCGTTATCCGGGGCCCCTTCCCACTCCCCTCTGGAGATCACATTAAATGACATCTGCTATCATCGGGGTAACCTGAGTCAGCGCCGTGACAGGACTGCAGATGCCAGCAAGTAGATTGCAAGGGTGTGGGGAAGGTGAGCGGTTTGTCGGAGGGGGGCAAAGTAAGATCAGGTTGCTAGAGCTAGCTAAGGGGTACTTGCATCACCCCTGCTGCTTGACTCTGTTCCTATAAATGGAGACTGACGGTCCATGAACCAAAATGGCCTCACATGATGGAGGGGCAGATGTAAGGTAAGACCTTATGTGTTTGCTTGTCATTATCTATGCATGAGCTATGCCTATAGTGTGCAGCAAGGAGGTGATGAAACACAGCATATGTTTTGCAGCTCCGTCAGAACATAATTTGGTGGGCCTCCTCCAGGAGGCCTGATAAGGGAGTCCGCAGAACCAGAGACGATTGTCAAAAGCAATGATGCATTACCCGGCTCTGGAAGCATCAGGGCCCATTCAAATGGTTTCCCTTATCTCCTGACAGCACTGTCTAGAGAGTTCTCTCTCTCTGTCTATCGTCTGTCTGTCTCTGCTAGCATTCTCATGCCAATTCTTCCCCCGACCCGTCACGTCAAGATCGTTTTTGTCATCGTTTCCGAACAGCTCCCATTTTTTACCTGTTCGGAACATCTGCGGCTATCGTTTTCCTATTCTCCGAGCATCTCATTATCTCATGTCACCTGTTTAATCACCTGCTACTTACCACGCAGCCGGCTAATCTATTTGCTTTATTTTGACATAATATACAAGGCCCCCCTCTGAAACATGTACGCATTGTGCCGCTACCACATCACACAATTGGCTAACCTCTTGAATAACCTTTTGAAGTGTCTCAGTCGCACACAGCCCTTAATGATCATTAGGCTCTTGTGTAGGTAGATGGTATACTTGCATACTGTGGGCTGCTGTCCAATATACCTCCATGTAGCGGGTAATCTTTTTCTGGACAAATTTATTACAGAGCCCACAAGGAAAGCAGGCTCAAAATAGTCTAGACATTGTTGGACCAAGGCGTCTGCACAGGAGCCTGATTAAAAATAAGCATGAGCATTAACCGGCCAGCTGATATTAGGTTGTCATCTGTACCTGATGGCTTATTATGTTTCTGGAGCAGAATAGCGGGAGGAGGGTGAATGATTCAATTTGGGCCTTCCTTACACTGAGCACAATCTGTAATTTGAGCATCAACACACCGTTCAAAGGGTCTGCGTGATTGGTCTGATTTAATGTATGTTTGCTACAAATATGAGCTGTGACCAGGGTTTATGTGAGTGTTTATATATGTGTGTGTGTGTGTGTGTGTGTGTGTGGTGCTGGGATTCTGGGGACAGTTTACTTGGCTAATGGGGTTGGCGGGCATCGCGTTGTCCTCTCAGGCGAACAGCTAATTAGCAGGAGCAGATGAGAACACAGCGTTTGTGTGTTTGGGAAAACAAAGCCCCATTGCCCCTGCCAACCAGGAATGTGTTGTCCTGCATTTGTCCAATCAGATTTATGGGGTCGGCATATTCTTTCATGTGTCCATCTAGCCAATCACAATCAGGTTAGCGTTTGATAAAACTCCCCCTTTCCCATCTCTTATCCATGTCCCTGTGAAGCTTAAATTTACAATGGCAACGCCATGTGTCAAATGGCTACTTGGCCCTGAGGGAATATGGCAAGAACTGAATCCATCAGGATGAGAGTCATTTAATGTTCACATTCTCTACCTTCTACAGCTGCAGCTGAAGGAGTGCTGCATGAAGAAATTGTCCTTGAAATGAAATGGAAGGAATGAAATAGAATAAAGGAACATGTACAGCAGCAGAATTAAGACGATAAAACATCCTGTTTGCTGAAAAATCGTTTATTTATTTATTTTTTAGCACATATTTAATTTATTAGAATTAATAATTCTAACTAGAGCATAATCTGTTTTTAAATGCGGTGTCCGTGTCATTAAGTCAAAACATTTGGCTTACCTGGAACCTCTGCATGGTGACTCTTTACAATGAGAACAGAGGGAATGTCATGTCCCGACGTGATTCTCATCGGAGCAAAGGGGTGGCATTTTCTTTCACATTCTTTGGGTAACCATGGTGATGACTTCTGTTGCTATGTATGGCGGAGTCTGTTGCAAGCAAACATCTCCTCATTAGGGCAAGGGAGAAATACGAACAGGAAGGAGATTGTTATTCATATTATCGCAATTCCAGGGCATTACATATATCTCTACACATTTCTTTCCAGCTGTATCTCTTTCCAGTTTGTTATCAATGACTTAATCCCTCCTCTCCTACAGAAGCCATATCTTTCTTTTCTGGTTTGAGTCCCAGTGAACCTGCTGTGATTACTCAGGGTTGATAGTGCAGGCGTCAGTAGCTATTGAATCTATTTGTGCTATTCGGTTTTTAATCCAAGGTTCACCCTATAGTCTGCCAGAGAATGTGAATACCTTTGATTCTCAAGAAGCTGTTGAGCTGCTAACAGAGCAAGGTTAAGTATAAATAGTGCCAATCTATTCTTCAAATTATACCTTGTTCATTTTAATTTGCTCTTACAGAAAAACAGTAGCATTACTCCTTTTACTGTGAAAATCAGCAGGTTGTGGATTAGGACCTGTAGTTTTAATGAACGCTTGAGCCTACATTATGAGATTCACACCGGGCGGTCCAAACACAGGCATTCTCAATGCAAATCAGAGGTAAAGGAAACGAGCATCTAAATGCATGCTGGTAAAAAACAATATTATTCTCTTCAGACATGCCTTAAAATCCTTTATTGTAAGCCTCTAGACTGCTTGACAAGCAGGTCCTTATGGTTTGAGGTAAAATCAAACTATTGTATTTATTTCCATCCTAGTAAAGAGAGTATACATGTAGCTAAGAAGGTTAGGCTGATACACTGTGCTTTGAACATTGCTTTAAACTGCAGAATATCTAAGGACGGCCCTTGTCCGTAGTTAATGAATGATGGCTGCAATGGATTCATGGGCTGCTGAAGGCCATGTACTCTTGATATATTGAATGTATACAAAAAGTGCAAAGCATTAGCCAACCAATCAGCAGGCAAGTCACTCTCTTTGCCAGTATTCTAAACAAACCAGAATTGGGTACAGTACAAGATGTTCCCCATCATGTATAGATAATACGTGGGGTAAACTTAACCAACACAAACACACACATATACCTCCGCCCTGCCCTCTCAACCCCCCTCTTCCCCTGACACGCACACACACACACACACACACACACACACACACACACTACATCTATATTTAACGTCCAGCAGTCCTGATCTACAGTATATGTCAATGCAGAGCTCTGCTTGGCGGTAGCTTTCACATCACAGCGGTCAGGGCGGTTCAACGATGTATCACCCAGCATGCTATCCAATCACGAAGCCAGTTGCCACTTCAGAAACAAAGGCAGTGCTGTCTCATCCTCACAACCCACAGGGACAGATGCACATCTATTACACATGGTGTATACGTGGTCTACGCAAAGGAAAACTGCCCAAGGCTAACAGGCAAGCTTTGCTCTAATGCAAGCCTGTCCCCAGGGGGAGCCAATTACTATGGTTCTCCTCCAGAATAGTGTCCAAAAATACCTATATACCCCTGCATGCATCCCCCATCTTCCATGGGGTCATTCAAGCAGCGTTGATGGAAATGTCCACGCTTTCCCAAATGGGATAACCCTTACGATGCTCACTATATATCACATATCAGTGGCATTCATTATCTGCCAAAGACTCTCCCAGCAGGCTATTTTAAATAAATAATGTGTGAAATACAGGATGTGCAGACAAAGCAGGGTTAAAATAGAAATAAGGGAATAAGGTTGGAAGGAAATGAGAAAGGAAAAAAAGAAGAAAGGAATGTTATTTACTTAGTCTAAATTGTAACAAAACGTTCTTAATCGTACCTGAATATTTGAATATTTGTGTTTGTATCACATTATTATCATCAATTTGATTAACATTTTTTAAGCCTATACCTGTTAACGCATTGCATTCTTTATCCGGCCTGCAACTTGGTAGCATCAGAAAATTACATTGTTTTTTTTTTCTATAATAAATCTTAATTTTTGTTACGTTGTGTTGAAATAACCTTATTTACATCGTTATATTACTGTTCAGTGTGGGTAATTTGAATCTGCAATACTGAAAAAGAATTAAACACCAAATTCATCAAAGATATTTGTGCATCCAATATATAATAATAATAATAATAATACGTGACACTAACTAACAGCAGCTGGTATAAAGAAAGGACATATTTGGAAAGACCTTCACACACTTTGGCCTACAGCCCATAACATTGGGAAATGGGGTTCATCTTTGATTCCTTTGCCCAGCTGTTACAGTAAATGGGCTTCAAGCAATTGTTTAAGCCTGGTCACCAGTTATGCTTGGCCTTGTACTGGTGCTTCCATGAAACACTCTAAGGTAACCCTTTCAGTGCCTGTTCAAAATAATGACCCTCTTAAGTGCTTCTAACGACACACTTGAGTCTCAGCCAGCGGGGCCCTTAAAATAATGGAAAGAGCTTCAAAAGCTCTAAAAGCTGGGTCGTGTCTATACATTGAAGGAATCTAGTTTAAGATTTGAATAGTAGCACTCACTAAAAATATTGACAATGATATTTTCTGAAATTTTGTGACAATTGTATAAAGGCTTGCTCTTGCCAAACAAGTCCTTGCCGTTTATGAATAACAGTGCTCAGTGGTGCGTTAACTGAAAGGCTTTTATCCCATCTCTAACACACCCCTTGTCTGTGAACTGTCTTTGTAGGGCTTCAGGAACATTTTGAGAAATGCTATTGCTAGTCTGTTAGCTCATTCGCGTGTTGGCTAGTTGTCCCCTTATGAGAAACTCCATTTTGATTAGATAGCCAATTAAAAGTACACACCACAGATTTCAAAGCCTGCCAGACAGATATTTTCATCAAGATCAAAACGCAGTGTAACATTACAATTACATTCCACGCCAATCCACTTGCTCCTCTGTTAGAATCCACCTCCCACACAGCAGGGATCAGTTATTGCATTTCTTTTCTTTTTTTGAGTTGCTCTTCTGCTCTGTTTTGGCAAATGAGCATGCTTAGAGAGCCAAATGGTCTTTGTGAGGTTGCCTGTTCCCCACAGCCAGAAGACAAGACATGTTTTAACTGTAACTGTGTGCGTGTGTGTGTGTGTTTGCATGCACACAAGTGATTGAAAAGGAAAATAAACTTTCTTTCTGCCTCACCCTGCAGACCTTTTAAAGAAATAAAATGTCTTGTGTGCGCGTGTGTGTGTGTTTTGTGTGTGACAGGCTAGCCTAAGGAGAGTAGTAACCTCTAATAAAACACAGTACCACAGAGTTCCTACAACTCCACATATCTTCACTGACACAATTTTGATTAGTACCTGTGTGTGTGTGTGTGTGCGTGTGTGTGTGTGTGTGTGTGTGTGTGTGTGTGTGTGTGTGAGAATGCTGGTTTCCTATATGGTCTCTGGTCTCCCTATGTTGCGGGGACAGGTAAAGCATAAATTCAAAAGACGTGCGTTCAGACATACTGAGCTTGTATTACAGGACACATCCATTTGTTAATAAGTACAGTGCATGCTTCTAGGTGATGCTTTGCTTCTTTTGTATCCATAGAGTGTTGTCCTTGATGATTCGAGTTCTTCTGACGTGACTCACGCACATTCCGAGCACAAAAGCTCAAAGAAACATGAGTCATGGTAAAGGTGAAAAAAAACCAAAGTAACTTTTCTCACTCTGCCATCAATAGCTATACTATAAAAGACCGGAAGACACTTTAGCCTCTCAGAACAAAAAGATAAAACCTGGTGACCACCTAACATTGCAGGCCTACTTTGAGAATCATAGCCATCTGTTTAAACAATATGCAATTACCAGCATTTAAACAGCTAAAGTCATTAAAGTGATTAGCCAGTGTTTACCATAAGCCACATTCTGTACACAAGATAACGTGTCTCATTTGCATATGCTAATGCTTGGTAATTAGCTATGCTCCACAGGGCAATTCCTATTCAGGCCCATCCTACGGGCAGTTTTTCATTGCCACCAAATAATGACTTTATTCAATCAATCATGAAAAAGTTAATATATGCAATGAAGTTGCATGGAGTGCGTCAGAAATGAAGGAAATTAGTGTTGGATATTCCAAAGGCATCATATTGATGGATGTGCCGTCACTGGAGTGGATCCAGTTACGGTTTCTGAGGGGACGCGGCACCGTAAACACCATTTTGACATTAGATGCCAATTGTAAGGCTTCTCACTCAGGTAACAAGGCAAACACTTCAACCATAAAACCTGCTGTCTGCTCCCACAAGCCTTTGCAGAACACCATGACAACAGGAGAAGAACAAAATGGCTTCTGTGAGGATAAGTGCCTCTGATGAGAGAGACAGAGACGCTTATCTAATTTGATTTCTAACTTGTTGTTTCATAAAGCCTGTTTCTCTCGTCTCAGACCAGACAAAGTGATGCAGACTATTAGACATACAGTACATCGTTGCTTGCCATGTTACATCGAGGCTTATTACACCCATTGATGTGTCGGTTACATCAAAGCTGAAGGCAAGAAATATTTTAGCCTCATTATTTAGGATCCTCCTACACATCACAAATAACAAATAAATGCCTCCACAAGAAGCACTATTTCAATGAGTCAGCCGTGTGTTGTTTATGGCCTGTGTTTGTATGTGTGTGTGTGTGTGTGTGGAATCTCACTCAACAGAGAAGAGAAGAAGCTTAGCAGATGGGGGGAGGTCAATAGTAGAAATGACTCGTATGCCTAGATGCACGCTGTACACAGTACAGCATTTGAAACACGCTCGCTTAGCAGATTTAAACATAGCAACTTTCATTTTAACATCTTTTTTTTCTTTACTTTACAATTCTAAATAAACATGACATGTTGTTTTTTATGCAGAAGGAGGTAGAGACTAAGGTCTAAGTGGTTTTAAAAATAAATGTGTTTTAATGAGCATTGAGACTGAAAAAACATGCACACTTGTTTGTGTGAATATGCAGAATTAACACAGTTTGATACATCTGGCCCTTGCTCTATGGGAGGAGGTTGCCTTGGATATTCACCTGGTGTTACCTTGGCAACAGACAAGCAAAATGTGGAATGGCTATTTATGTAAATTGGAGACAGCCATGGGTGGGGCGCACATTCTAGCACACCTGACATCGGAGCCTGTTGCTATGGCAATTGAGAAGTAAATATAGATAATAACGGGATAATTGCAGATTTGACTGGTACTTTCCTCATTTCTTTCTGAAAGAAACAAAAGTTTTTTAAATGAACTTCTCCTGATTTATTTAAAATTCTAACATATTTGATGACCAGAAGATGACAAGGCTGTGTGCAAATGAAGAATGTGTCTACCTAGTTAAATGCACATATAGTAGCTAAAATTGGATCTCAGTCTGTCAGGGAAAAAAACCCTACGGTATTATATCATTGGGGTTTGCACCGCTAGCCTTATTAGCATAGTGTCACAGTAAATACAATAAATCTGATAGGTTCTGTGTCAAATGTCTGCTCCTTTAGGACCTGGAGCTTTAGCAGTAAACACTTCTTATTTCAAATAACTGAGGGATATGTCCTCACATAACTGAGGCAAGCCAAGACAGGTTGAGTGATAACTCACATGGGAGACAGTCTGAAAAGTCATAGAGGTGTTACATACATGTCTACATGTGTGTTAAAGGAAACAGCTTGCACACATGCATGGGTTTATGTGGGAATGTATAGTAAAGTACATTCAAGTGCTTCATCAAATCACATGCTTAAAATTCATAATATAAAATGATGGCTTCACTGGAATCTAATAGGTTATTATTTTCTATTAGGTGTTAGGGGGGAAAGCACATGTTTAAGCATTATGCACATTGTACTACACATGGAAATACGTTGCTTGACACATATGGTTTTAGAATAAAATACAGCAAGTGTGAGAATGCATTCATAACAACTCTACCCTTTTAAAATGCCAACATGTGTTATTAATACACATATATTAATACGGTAGTAATAGGTTAACAAAAAAACATGGGCAAAATTGAACGATAACACAGTAAAGGTGGGACAAAAATGTCTACACGAAACAGCCTGTAGACAAACTCACACGATGCCCTAGTAAAGCGCCATAACTTGTTGACGTATATTAGAGTAAAAGGAAAGCAGGCATTCAAAGCAAGCAACCCTGCTGACACCTCAACGTGTTAGCCACCTCCTCAGTGTCAGAGTGTTTCAACATGGTGCCCTCCAGCTGGGCTATATACTGTAGCTGAGAGGCTTGCTATGTTCCATGTGACCAGGCATGGTGTTGGTACCGCACAGCTCACACAAACACACACACACACACACACACACACACACACACAGAGGGGTAGGAAGACTATTGGCTGGGGCCTAGTAGTTTGCTGGCTAGTATTGGCTTGAACGTAAAGAATATATTGGCTGGTACTTATAGGATGGTACAAAGTAGATTATGACTGGTATTATTATTGGTTACTACAAAGACTAAAGACTTTTTTTTTTTTTGCGTGATATAAATATAATATGTATTTTTTGTGATTGAAATATAAAAATAATGATCCTGGAACACTGCAGAATCGCTAACACGTTTTATAAGAAGGAACACGACAATATGAACATTACAGTGTATCTTTAATTAAACAGCACAGAGTTATGTCTTTACTGGGATTACTTATTATTATTACTTAGTAATAAAGTTATGCACACTCAGAATGTTCTAGAGCTCATAGCGATGATAGCCCTCCCATGAGATGTTTATGAGTTGTACGTATTCACTTTTGAGCTAATGATTTCCATTGCATACCATATAAATGTACCCAAGTTTGTGTTTGGTTTTGATAATGTAGCTAGTAAAGACATCTTGCTACTGTAGCTACAGGCTGGGCCCTTCAAACAAATACAATATTACTGTAGGAATAGGTTGCTGTATAATCGCACGCAAGCTACAATGTGAAGTCCATTGGTGAATTGCTTGTCTAATGTCCCTACATGTGTGTGCGTGCGCGTGTGTGTGTGTGTACATGCACAATATGACTTGCAGTGGTCCAGAAGAACGTCTTGAGGCTATACCCGCTGGTGTGTATACCTGACACTTCAATGGACAGGAGAAGACAGGAGACAGTAGATGATAGGAGGTGTTGTTTTCTCTCTGGGTTTACCCTTCTTTGTGTGTGTGTGTAGTGTGGGTGTGTTTGAGCATGTGCATATTTTAAATGTATTTTGGTGTGTGGTTTGGTTTGTGTGTGTGTACTGTAAATGTTTGAGCATATCTACACCTACATTTACATTTATGTGTGTGTGTGTGTGTGTGTGTGTGTACTGTAAATGTTTGAGCATATCTACACCTACATTTACATTTATGTGTGTGTGTGTGTGTGTGTGCATCTTTGTTTTTTGGCCTTCGCTAATTCCAAGCGTGACCATTTATCAGTTTGTGTGTGCATTTGTGTGCGTGCGTGCGCATTACCATTTATTTAATACCCAGCTCTCATAACCCGCATCGCAGGTTAATTTGCACAACACCTACAAGGTGATGAATGCTGAAGAGTGATGAAAATTTAATTCACCGAAGGTATTTTGAATTAAATCGCACCATTTCTGCCCGAGGACATGTCAAAGAAGCCTCTCTAATCCACTCGGCACTGTATCAGATGGCCATAATATTTGCTGTTAGGTCTGTTTTATTCAGCAGTATTGAGACTATGTATAATACTGTAAATGTGCTACTGTGCTTACTTACTGAGGCTTACTGACAATTAATGCTGTGTACAGAAATATGCTAGATGGAAAAAAATAAAACGCTTCATTCACACATCTCTAACACAGTTCATTTGGGAACTGTTTTAACTGTAACATTTTAGGTTTAATGTTAGATTGTGTTTATGTTTATGTTTAATGGGTTATTGTTTCCTGGCAACTTTTTCAAAGTTGAACAGAGGTGAAAATCTTCAGTTCAGAAAAATTACTAGTTTCGCTTATTGGTCTCTCCCACTTAGCTTGAACTGTGTTAATATTAACCAGATGGGTTTATTACATTAGTGGAATGCTTGTTACTGTATATTCTGAGTTGTCAAATTTAGATATTCAGTTGATAAGTTTAAGTTTATTCAGTCCATCCACTCATCTTGAGTCACAGCCGTGATTGTATAGTTTTCAGCAAATTAGAAGGATTGACTTTGTATTAACAGTGGCTTAATTTATGTTCATTTATATTTAACGGTTTCTTATAAAGTTGAGTCCAGCAATAAATAAAACTTAATTCTCAGATTTGATCAAACCTACTTGGAGTTGAGTTTAAGGTAGCAGGCCTTTAATGGTGGTGATTCTACATCAAAATATGATCCAAATAGTTCCACATGGTTTCCACATGTAATCCATCCAACAACTTATTTTTAAATAGAAAATTGAAACGGCGCCTTTTTATTTGGGCTTTTGGTTTTAGATACATAAAATAATACAGCTAATGCTAAATGTATGGAAGAAGGAAATATGTTACGATACAAAAAGTAATATGTTTGTCTTTTATTTAACGTTAGGGAACAGGTGGGAAAACCAACTTTGGCAAAAACAGGACAAACACCCAGTGAAACCCTTCACGTTAAGTGACCTTACCACTTTCCACCACAAGTCCCTCACTTGCAAGGAGAACAGCCCCTTAGCCAGCTGGTCCAGGAACTCAGATAGCACATGCCCAGCAAAGACAACACAATCTGGGCTCACGAGAAAACTGAAAGAAAATGATATTGCAAAGAAGAAGCGAATATGCAAAACAAACTCAAATGCTTTTTCATTTAACAGAGTTCTGACCTGACTACTGGTACCTGACTACTCTGACTGAACACATTGACCAGGTCCAGACTCAGTGACCTAAAACCCGGCAGAGAGGCAGACAGACAAACAAGGCTCCCAATACACGACCTCACCTACATACACACAAAATACAATCACATTAGCACTTTCGTAAATTGAAAGCCCAATCAATAGCCCCAAAATATTCTGAAACGCTAGTTATTAGGTAATAGGAGAGGTCAATGAGTGCTGTAACCTAGCAGCACATTATGTGTATTATGTCACAACATGAGACTCTAAATAACGTGCGACCTGCATCACTCACTGTGTATTAACGTTTTAACTGGTCCATATAGCTACCAAACCGTATTCATATGCGTTTTATGTATGTTTTTGATGTTGTTGCTTATACATATGAAATAAGAAATGCCAATAAACCTTTTATGGAAAGTTCTTTGACTGGAGAAATATAAAGAGAGGTGATAGGGTTTGTTGAATGTGACACACCAGATTCCAGGTGTAAGTGAGTTTTGCAACATGTGACACATGTACTCACCTGAATGCTAAATTCATATAATAAAATATTACTGGTAGATGTTTATGTTCAAACATAAACACACACACAGATAGAGAGAGAGAGAGAGAGATAGAGAGAGAGAGAGAGAGAGATAAGAACATATATTTTTTATTATTTATTTATCTATTTATTTATTATATTTTTTAAACTGTGATTTTAGCAATTGTGCAGATGTTTATTTTATGGTAAGTAAGTGTAAGTGCTTTGGCAACATTGCTCTTTTGTAAGTTTCATGCTAATAAATCACATTAAATTGAAGTGTAAGCACCACAAAGGAACCGGGAAAGAGGAGAGAGAGAGAGAGAGAGCGAGAGAGAGAGAGAGAGAGAGAGAGAGAGAGAGAGAGAGAGTACAAATGTATCCCTCACGTTCCAGAACTAGCACAAAGTCACCCAGGTCACAGTCACATGTACTCTCTGTTTCCCTAGAGGGAGAGATGCCAGGGGAAAGAGACTACAAACCTATGAAAGAAACAAACAGGAAATTATACTAAGTGCACTTTATCAACAAACATTGCTTCTGAAATGCTGTATAATTCCCAGCTTTTCCCTTGTTGCTAAGGAAACTATTGGCCTGCATCTCTTGAGCCTTTTTGTTTAAACTGCAGTGCAGCAGCCTTCTCTTATATTCATAACAAACCTCAAATAAGCATACTGCTTGTGTGACAGGCTTTTTCTTCCGGCGTCGTTTTCTGTTTTGAAACAAAATTACACACTTTACACCCCCCCGAGAACCAAGCTCACACTAGCATTGAAAACCTCTGTGTATTCAAAATAAACATCGCCCTAGTCTCCTCCACTTGGCACAGCAAATGCCACTGAGGATAAGTAGGTTATGCAACGGTTATGCCATACCAATTGAAATGTTCGTTAGCATCGACACAGCTAGCAGATGGACTTGCACTGTGTGGAGTGGAGTGGTTCTTTGATGTTAGCTTGGTGCTCTGAACACTGAAGCACTCTTTCCCTCTCATTCCCAACTACATTAAGGTGTGTAGGAGGGAAGACAATGACAGTGGCTGTGTGAATCAAGTGGTCTCAGTTGTTGAACCATAAGTATGTCTGTCAACCTTGGGTGGAATCCTGATGGAGAAAACGCTTTAGTGACGCGCTTTGGTTCACAATGAAGACAAACTAAGGACTTATGTTTGAGCGGCTTTTCAACTAATATTTTAATCCGATTTAACCTGTTTCCTCCACCAAAGCATAAGAGAGAGAAGCCAAACAGGTGAGAGTGATGCGCGACTGGCATTAAAGCCACAGCACTGAGTGAGCACATTTCGTATGACTGATAAGGTGGTGGACAAGCTCTGTAAGCTAAGTCGGTGTTCATTTAAGAGAGGTTTCAGGTCTGACTTTCTGTATCCTTTATAGCTCTATTAATACAGTACTATACTGTAAGGAGAACTTACATGAACACTACATTTAAGATGTCATGCATTTCAATGGCAGATGGAAATTATAGGCAGTGATGACTGTCAAAAATGACTTGGCGTGTGATTGGACGAACCCATGAACCAGATCAGCCTGTTGTTATAACCAGTCTTGCCAAAGACAGTATGGAGAAGAGTCAAAACATATTTTTCCTTAAGAAAAGCCTTTAGTGCTGTTCTTATGCTATTGCAGCGTCTGCATTAACCTCTTAGGAAGCGCCATTGTTGTCATTGGCAAACACACAATTGAACGAAATGATGAGCAAGGAGCTCTCCAGATGAAAGTGAAACGGAGCTCAGAAGGGTGTCATCTTTTGTAATGTAGGCTATTCATATGAATCACAGTGTTATGCTATTATATTATCTATATTGTATGGGCACATCACGGTTACATACATTTCCAATACTTTTGTAATATTTCCAGTATTAGCAATAGAGTCTTACAAGCGCTGCTAATATACTGCCAAAAGGGTGGGAGGCTGCACGTGGAGTGTTAGCTCAACAAGTTTAGGTGCTGTTTGAGAGTCGTGGGGTCCCTATCTCTGTCTCCTGCCAAACTCCTTTGTTATTGACACGCTGAGAACGTGTACAAACAAGCCAATGAAAGTGAATAAGCACGCACAGCCCCACGGGACTGAATTAGTTATGAATCTTTTGTGCTTCCAGTCGGTATTAAAATAAATCTTCGGTGTCATTCCTTATATATTAATTGGATAACAAATGAAAATCGGGATGAGTTTCCGTGTAGCTGAATGAGCAAAACGGTTATGTGTTATTGCCAATAAAGGAGCGCAGGGATAAACACAATGATGAATTTAAACAAAATGTAATACATTGCTCCCTTGACTAGTTTGCTAAATACGACCACGGTGTGTTTAAAGTATGTGACCAAACACAAAGACTGTATGCATAATATCCATTATTGGATGATAATGCATAATTTATATGATTTATCCTCTTTTCATGCAGACAAAACTACCACATCTGAAACACTAGAGGTAATGTTTGAATCCAGATGTAGGGGAGTAACCTACTCTCTTATTCCTGTCATAAGGTATGCAGACATACAAATATGCACAAGCAAGCCCAATACAATATATGGTCCATTAATCGCCTTTTACAAAGTTGACTTTCATTTCAGTAAGATTATAAATAGTTACCTTATATGGTATCTTGCATGTAGATAAAGCTATTTCTGAACTGTTTTAAAACTTCCACATGTATTTCCACATGACGCCATTTTTTTTGTCAAGCACAGTCGCATACGGTGGTGTGTAACTGTATGTGGGGGAATATGCTGTACTATAACTGTGCTCTGCCCCCTCTGGTCATTAAATACATGGCATCCCAAGTCAAATAAAACAGTATTGCTATTACTACCTATGTACTTATCTGTGTGCTCAGTCTCCTTTACTTTACGTTTCACACTTTTATTTGTATCTTGTATGTCTAATATACACAATATACAGGACACTAAAGATATTTTTGAGCAAGCACAAAAAGGAAAATCACCAGCGCCAAAATAATATTCATTGGAAAATACGATGAATTTGCGCATGTTCATTGTTATTAAGTTTGTTATTTTTAAGCGCCCTGTGCACAATGACACAATTTCCAAAGAGGATCCCTGCGTAAATTGTTTCATTGTTACCGTAAGTAGGCCTACTTCACCCAAGAGGGGATGGCCCCTTCCTGTTCCAAAATGTTTGTGCACCGGTGCACAAATAGTCCATAAAGACATGGATGAGCGAGTTGGTGTGGAGGAACTTGACTGGTCTGACCTCAACCCGATATAACACCTTTGGGATGAATTAGAGAGGAGACTGCAAACCAGGCCTTCCTGTCCAACGTCTGTGCCTGACCTCACAAATGCACTTCTAGAAGAATGGTCAAGAATTCCCATTAACATACTCCTAAACCTTGTGGACAGCCTTCCAGAAGAGTTGAAGCTGTTCTAGCTGCAAAGGGTGGGCCAACTCTATATTAAACCCTACGGATTAAGAATGGGATGTCATTAACCTTCATGTGCATGTAAAGGCAGGTGTCCCAAAACTTTTGGCAACATAGTGTATATGCTCTTGTCTTAGTCAAATGTTTTTATGTGTCTTTGTATTTGTAATGTAAGATGTTTTTGAGTGTCTTGAAAGGTGTCCTTAAAAATGTATTATTATTACTTTTATTCTAAGGCACTAAACAGCTTCTTGTGTTTAAAGTCCATATACAATTTGACCATAATCTGTAATTGCACATGCGACCTGACATCAAATTGGACATATTGGACTTTTAAAAATCTTAATTTGTAGAAACTACTCAAATTAAAAAGGTAGAGATGAAATAATCATCAGATCATTTAAAAATCCCTTGGCTGAAATAATTGTTAACAGATATACAAGGGGTAATCACAAACTGAGCATACTTATTCTATATTACAGGGATCTACTGGTACTGTATACATGATTCTTGCTTTCCAAATGTAATAATTGTGTTGTCTTTGCATAGTATATATTTCCAAATTCAAAGTCTCAGGACTAGAAGAATTGTTTTGTACCATATGGACCAACATTATGCAGGAGGTAAACAAATGTTACATAAGAGGATTTTAATGATTACCAGGTATTCTAAATCTATTTTGGCGATTGGTCAAAAAGAAGAAACTCTGCTTAGGTTCAGCACGTACAGGAGAGGACACATAAGCTTTTTAATGTACATTAGTCTTGCGTGCAAAGACTAAATCCAATCTGTCTGTTTAATGCCTTTGAAATGCATACACAGTATGGTTAGAAAATATGGTTTGCACACTCCCTACTAATGCAAATCTGACCTCATGCAGGTTCACATTTCCAAAGTTTATGGTAAGACATTATGAAAGTTAATGGTACCAAAGACATGATTTGTGTGTCAATTTCATGTCAATGGATTACAGGTATAGTCAGTAATTCTAATCTAATACATTTATTTTAAGGCCTTAGTTATTGAAGATAGAGGTGGTTTTGTTTTGATCAAACTCACATATCAACAAGCTTTCTCCAGAATGACTATATCTATACATTACACAATTTATACAGTATATTAATATGTTAACTGTATAGGCTACATCAATATTGTTTGTATGTCTGTTCAGTTTCCTCAATGTAACCAGCAGGTTTCTTCCCTCCTTGAGTTATTAGTGAATCCACAAAATGAAATGCTGCTAGCATACGGGGAACCCCGTAAGGGTTTAGATAACATGGACACCAACCATGCAGAAGCTAGCATGATGTGAGCATATGGTGCCGGTAGATAAGACATTTATTTTTATTTTTCAGTCTTAGGAAAGTGTAGTGAAGAATAAAGGAACAATTCAAAACAATAAATATAAACATTGACCAACATTGGGGAGTTGTTTGTTTCCATGTGAAATGTAGGATGTAAAGCCGTTTGAGACTGCAACGTGATTAAGAGATATATCAATACAATTGACTTGACTTGACAAGTGTTCTTTTTCATGTACTGTAAAGTAACTTCTTGATATCATCATATCAAATTTACATTTATTCTGAAACTGTATTTCCATCCTGCTGATCACTCTCATCATTTTAACAGGCATTTAAACAAATCAATAATATGATGAGTATATATTATTATATAATATTCAGTCATCCTGGAAGAGACCACACCTATCATCAGGATATATATTTTTCTTCATGAGATAGTGATTTCACTCAGAACATTGTATTGATTTGAAACACGTCAACATCAGATGATCTGGGCTCAAGCAAAGGTTTCTCCTTTCATTTGTCACCTGTCTGTACATGTTAATAGCATGTCTGCAAATAGAAATAGAAAAATAATATAAATAAATACATCTGACAAAAACTATTTCATATAAAATGTGTTTCCATGCAGTTCTTTTTTGAAAATAACTTTACAGAACTTAATACAGTTGGATTTGTGGTGATGTGATTTAATAATAATAAATAATAATACATTTTATTTGTAACACACTTTACATTAGAAGAAATCCCATAGTGCCAATTTTAGGCTGTGAAGTTCATAAAGACACAATATCCCACAATATTGACAGTCTGTCTCCATGACTACTAGTGCATGGTCTGCCCTGAAACCCCCATGCACATGCATGCACTTCATCAATGAGCCCTGCATGAGTTACTAATCCCATGATGTTCTTACAGCATAACTTTCCAAATTGATTTTCTTCTTGGTAATTTATCAAGGTAAACATTTTCTCTCCAAACGGCCCACAGGGCACAAGAAAAAAATGTTTGCTAATACTCTATACTTGCCTTTTCAAAATCTTTTTGCCCCCCATAGTTTCTCTGGTAAAATGTGTAAGCATGCAGCTTACACATTTTACAATACAGTTTACAAATCAAGCTAAAAGAACATTCTTCCCACTGTTATGACTGAAGAGAGTAAAATTAATCAATTTTCCTTTCTTCAGTTTTTCTTTTACATAACACAAAGACAAGAAGCAAATCATGGTCGGTAAAATTTTGCTGATACAGTTGTGAATTTCGCTGCGTCTCACACCCACGAAAGAAAAACGGACGTCTCGGGGAAACTTGTTGACTATTCCCTCTCATCTCATGTTTGCTGTACGTCCAGAGTGCTTTGTTTCAAATTGAATGCTTTAACAGACTGGTGGAGGGAAATCAACAGGCCTAACCTACAACTCTAATAGAGAAGCTTAACTCCCATCCTCCCATAACGCCTCTCTTCTCTCTCCCCCCATCCATCAGCAGCAGCAGATAGCTATCTCATTAACCAGGAGAAGAAAAGCAATGAGGTGAATAGACGACAGATACGGGCTAGAAGGAAGACGGACAGAGAAAGAGAACGATGGCTGGTTGGTATTAGAGGGGAAGGTTCTAGCTAGGTCTTGAAGGACAAAGCTATCCCAGCCAGTACACGAGTGGGTTGACAACAGTGACAAGCTTCCTAATTGCCCTTACAGCATATTGCCTCATCCCAACCTCTGGTAATTGGACACAAACTCTGGTGATAAATTGCTACGGCCATCTTTGATTTGGCTTCTCGTGATTGGTGGGTAGCACCTGGAATAAAGATTGGCGTTCAATAAGGGGTGGGGAAGTGGAGGGAATATATTGTTTTTAGTTGTTTTTTAATTTTTATTTTGTATTTCGTTAAGACACGATAGACACCTCAGCGTTAGATCATGTTACATTCCTGTGAAATTATTCATGCTATTTATCTACAGTAGGCTACGTGACATTATTATTTCTAATACTTTTGGTGCTTAACATTGGAAACATGTAGTGCATTACAATTTAAAGGTTTCTATTTTTCTATGGTAAATATTTATGTAAAAAAATATGTGAATATGTAATTTTGACTTTCACATTATATGATAAATAACTGTACAGCCTCTATAACCTTGACATAATAAAGCTGTTTAACCTTTAATACAGTATTAAACACTGCTCTGCCACACTATTTCTGGAGATTGCTACTGTATTCTCAATGAGAGAATATTATAGTTTAAATATCTCAGAAATTCTATCCTTGTATACTGTATGTACAAGGCTCTAATGCAAATTAAACATCTGCTTCAACAGCTGGAGTCCAGAGTGCTTTTGCTGATTTTATGCCACTGTACACCTATACTTATTGCAAATGTATTATTAAACAGAGGTGAACTCAATGATCTTAAGTAGCTAATTGTAGCCACTTCTGCACTAGCAAACTCTGGTGATAATATATCCTTAAACATGTGTAGGTCACTAATAATACAATGTAGAACTAACAAAGGATTGTTAGAGTTGGCAAAGGCTTGCATGGTTTATTCAATAGTTACTTATGTACTGCAGCACAGACAGCAGCCAATATTTAATGTTCATTAGAGCTTAGAAAATATACTGTGATTTAACGGTGACATTTAAACCACTGATTTTCAGGGAAATTATTAAAGTACAAAGCAACGGGTTGTATATTTTTTAATCATCCCAAGGAAATCAAAACAGTCATTGATAGGGAATTAAATACTAACATTACACAGCAACATTATACAGCTGTATCAAGATCTGTTCATCAATATGTACATTAAGCACATAAAAACAATGTTTAAAAGCAGTGGTCCCTAACCCTAGTCCTGGAGGGCCGCCACCCTGCATTTTTTAGATGTCACCATGCTCCTACACACCTGATTCAAATGAATGGGTCGTTATAACAAGAATCAGGTGTGTTGGAGCAGGGAGACATCTAAAACATGCAGGGCAGCGGCCCTCTAGGACCAGAATTGGGAACCACTGCTTAAAAGGGTTTAAAGTGCATTAAAATACTATCTTTGTACAGTATTTGAGCCAATGAAGACATCACTTTGAATTTGCTTATTTTTATTTAGCAGATTTTTAATACAATGACAAGGTCCATTATAGGGAAACAAATTCAAATACCGTTTCTGCTATGGCATACAGAGACAGAAGAGAGAAGACGAGCCCAAGACGAGATCATAACCATTATTAGAATGTAAACATTACAGAGAGAGAGAGAGAAATAAAGACTGGTAAAATGCCACATATCAAAGCATCCATAATTTCTGGCCATAAAAGAGTGATGAAGATAATAAACACTCCCTACATAAACATCAGCAAATGTCAGTATCGCACAGATATACATCGAAGACAAAAATAAACTCATCCTTTTGTTTTTATTTTTTTCTTCTGTGTGGCTCCACATATTTCTCTAAAATAAACTCCATTTACACTGTTCAACATATCCTTACATGTACACGTCATGATTTAAGGGAAGTATTTCTGGCTTGGAATAAAATCTACCGTTCTCCCCCAAAACCCAGCCCCTTCCTGTACAAACAAAAAGCAGGGATTGGCCAAGGCATAGGGTATCAGATAGCAACGAACATGATTGGCTGAAAAGGATCATTACAGTAGCAGTCAAAAAGGAAGTCTGCTTAAAAGGAACCATGGCAATTATCACAGACTGGCAATAGTGCAGACTAATTCATAGGCGCTGCATTGGCCCAAAAGAACATTATACAAGTAATGGAAAGTCAAAAGAAGTCAATTAGCATTGCAAAGACGCTAGATTTTGAGTAGGGAAAATCTGGGGGAAAAAAACGTTAACGGTGGTGAGCGTAGAAGAGAGGAAGGACTGCAGGGATTAAAAGTTCAGAAGGAACAGAGTGTCAATGCTTGTCGGTTAGTTCAGTTTAGTTGTCGGTGCTTCTTTCTGTCAAATTCGTCTTGTTGTTTCGTGTTGGTCTTCAGAGCGGCGCTGGGTGGTGGAATGCTAGCGCCTGTAGCCGAACTCGTCTGCGTCATCTGCGCGAAAGTCTCCGTAGCGCCAAATGTTGAGCTGATGAAACACATAAAGGGGAGATGGGAAGGAGAATAAGACATTGTATTGTCTGCAATGAAAGAAATAGCAGTAAAATCCAGTGACATGCGTGATTGCTTTGAATGGAAAATGGTACTTCAGCCTCTCCAGCACATTACATGTTCAATGGGCAAACAAAAGGGGGGAGGGGCATCACTGTTCATAGACCAATTTGAACCAGTTTGTTTTGTTCATTTTGTGCTTTTTTTGCGCATTCATACCCCACACATCCATTAGCACAATGACTGTACGTGATTACATTCACACTGGGAATGCCTGATAAAAGTGTTTCCGTTTAAATAAGACTGTATGGAAAGAAGAGCGACATTTCTCTAGCCTCCATCAGTATGTGTGCTCAGCTGCTAACAGGATGATTCACAGCTAATTAGCAAGCATGCTAATTAGCGCTAGTTGTTAGCGATGAACAAATGCCATGGTGGCATATCGGCGTTCTTTTGCCCTGCTCTTGCTCTCTCCCCCATTCGCTGGGATTCAAATCGTGATTAGAATCAGTTCCACCGCTAGCGGGTGATTGTTTGAGTGTGCTGCAAAAGCCGGGGGGATAAATAAAAAATGTCAGGATCTATTATTGGCGGGATAGGGAGCCACTGTGAGGCCTGCGATTGGCTAGTTGGTCAAACTGTTCAACTGCCTTGGAACGCGTGCTGTGTGTAGCTGGGAGTGGAGGGAGGGGGAACCACGACTACCAGCTGGTGTGCTCCCGTGGTTTTGCATGGAATTTGTCGAGTTGAGAATTTAGTGGCATGCATAACTACTACATGTAGGCGAGCTTGGCTAGCGCGAAGCATCCTCCTCGGATGACAAACTTTGGCATGCCAAGCGATTGGAGGGACACGCGCGCGCTCGCACACACACGCACGCAAACAAACAGATTTCATGGACCGTCTGGTGCTAGAACCCAGCTTCCAGACAAAAAGCAGCATATATCTCCTGACTTAGGAGCTGTGTGTGGAATGAGAGCTGTTGACACGAAAAGATACCCTTACAGTCAGCGCACAGAGACTGTGTGACATGTGCTGCCCCTATTGGTCCCTGCACTCTATTGGGTTCCAACACCCCCCCCCACCCACACCTCTCACAGTATGGGCCTGCACAGACTGTGGGAAGGAGGCCATATAGGACACTGCCAACATAAAGAGCAATAGTGTTGGTGGTGGGTAGAGAAATAGAGGATTAAGCGGGAAAGACACCTCTCTACAAAAACAGGAATTAGCGCTGTAATGTAATTCTTTTGTTTTAGCCAACAATGGATTTCTCGCCTGTTGGGTTTCAGTCAGTGAATGGCTATTAGGATGGGCGATAGAGCGAGAGGTGAGCGAGAGAGAGAGCGAGAAAGAGAGAGGGGAACTTACCCTGGCTGTCTTAGCAGACTCTTGACCGTTCAGGTACTCTGTCACCTGGGGGCAGAAGAGACGCATACATTAGCATATCACACCACTGCGTGATGAGAGGGGACTGGAAAGGATTAGGCCAATCCATATATCCCCTTCCCTGCCCTCAAAGACGACTTTTACACACTTGCGGCGAGATGTGTTTGATCCCCCCCCTCTCCCCCAGGAGCTCACACATCTACAGAAGGGAGATTACTACAAGAAAGGCAGAAGTACTCAAACGGCGACCCTTCTTTGACTTTCACCGAACGTGTGTTCTTTAACAATATTAGCGTTGCCTTTTCGAGTGTTAACAGATTGCTGTATTACCTTTTGAGTCGCACGTCACGGCGGAGCCACGCGAGAACGCCGTGAACACAAGCCAACCGTGTAAAGTCAACAACGGCGCCGAGGGTCAGGCTTCTAGCAATGACATGCGCTGCGTGTGGTTAGCGGCGTATGCGGTTAGCGGCGTATGCTGCTTTTTGTTATAGCTAACAAAGGCCAATCAGAACGACGGCCACGATGGTTGCTAGGTTGGCACTCACTTGCTAAAGTGAATTCAAAGCGTGATGGGAGCTAAAAAGGGGGCAATCCACCCCCTACCTGCCATTCATGTAGGGAAATCAGAGCCCTATTGTGAGTCGGCTTGAGAGGCTTGGTGGGAGACACTTGAGGTTTTATCTATCTGTGTGTGTGCATGTACTGTATGTGTGTGTGTGGAGGGTAACGGCCATGGGCGGGCCTTTGTGCATCTAAATCCTCACGCGCGCGTGTGCGCAAGTGCTATTATAACCGCTCTTATCTATTTAATGCCGATTCAGGGAAAAAAAATAGGAACTTTTTGGACAATCTCGGAGGACAGGGTAAGGAGTGCAGGGAGCGATGATAGAAGACAATTTGCAGAGTAGAAGGGACAGATAAAGGAGAGCGACCATATTGACTGCTTCTGCTAGAGCAGCCATTTAGCCTCATTGACTAAACCAGTGATGAGTCATAGCACAGAACACCACAAGGGGAGGGGGGGAGAGAGAGAGAGAGAATGAAAGAGGAGGAGTAAACGAAGAGTTGTACAGATATATTGACTTGGCTAGATTGTTAGTGCGCTGTGTGGGCTTTAGAAAGCCTGAACAAAAAGACCATTTGGAGTGGAGCCATTCTCCGCTGTCGCAATGCCACAGTCTCACAAAGAATTCCAATACACCTGTGTGTGCGCGCACACACACATCTAACCCCAGCCCCCTACAGCATACAGTATATGTCTATGCCAGTACGCGGTCATACATTTCTAACAGCATAGAGCAGCATACAGTAGGGTGTCGGTGTGTTTTAGCATTGGATTAAAGTGACATTTATCACAGCCTATTATAGGAATAGAAATGTCTCTCCGTCTCTTATTCACGTGTGCACACACGCGCACACACACACACACACAGAACAGGATGCCAGATGTTAGAACTGTCGACCGTGGACAGGCTTTCTGCAGTTTAATTGCTTAGCTAGCTGGTGTATGCAGGTAGATTTGATAGCTACATAGCCCATATCGCCACGGTAATAACAACTGCAGCCGGATTGTACAGCTGCCGCGTGCGTGCGTGTGTGTGTCTGGGGAAACTTGCAGTGGTTGCAGAAGTCATCCATCAAAGGCAACACAATTATATATATATTTTTCTTTCTTTCTTTCTTTCTTTCTTTCTTTCTTTCTTGTTTTTTTAGTTTTGGACCAGGTTGAACAGGACACCCTGGTCCTCCTATCAGACATAATTCACCATATGGTTGGGACAAGCAGCCCATGATATTGTCAAATCACACAAGGCTAGCGTGATCTGTACGAGCCTCAACAGCTTCTCTACCCTGCTGTCTATTCTGGAGGTTAGGCCCTGAAGACTGAAAAGAGATGAAAAGCTACTGGTATGAATTAAAATACCCACATTGGCTTTTAACTAAATATTTGGGGAAGCTCAATACTAGGGGAATGTTGAGGGAAAACGATTTACTAGCCAGTTTCTACTTGAAAGACACTCTTCAGCCCGACACTGAAAAATTATTAAAAAATATATACATACATGGCATATTCGTTTGCAAATGTTACACTCTGAAAGGGGATTAAAATGGGCATGCATTTAAATGCCACCTCACCCCGCACAACACATCATTTCGGGAGTCGTGCTAACTCAAGTGCACGCCAGCACAATGTACGCAGATGATATCACGCTGTTGGGGAGCAGGCATACACGGGGGGGGCTTTATTCTGTCCTCGTGTTTTCTACTGCTCTGCCCACTTCAGCGCCGTTGGAAACAACAGCCAATCAGCGAGCAGCTGAGCCCTCTTCAGCATTGAGCTTTTTTTTTTTTTGAATAGCTCCGTGCATCCTGCTTCCGGAACCCTCTTTCAGGCCGGCTCTATTGGCTCCAGTGGAGCGGCAGAATAGCTCATTCACAGCACAAACAAAAGAAAGCAAAACTCATAACTGGAAACGGCTCCGAGTGGAGAAGGTGGCGTCAAAAGGCTTTGGCTCGGTGGGAATAAGAGATCTCCAAGGAAACAGGGCGGAGAGGAAGGAAGAGAGGTTGCCAAAGAGGTATGGAGTCGGCCCCACATCCCTCCAAAATAGGCAGTAACAAGTATGGCAAAAGTAGACCAGAAGGAATTCATGAATCACAGTGGGGGAGGGGTTGGGGAGGAGCTACGGCTGGTGCCGTGATGGAATGGAGTGACAGTGGGCCCATCTTGATTGACTCCACTCAGCTCCCATATGCCAGGCAGATGAACTGTGGAGGAGAGCTCGGGGAACTCTCGGACACACTTCATCCCGCCTTTGTCAAACCACGCGTGATATGTACATGTATCCCTTTGCTAAACGCCGTGCACGCACAGCGTACTTCGCACACAGCCTGAATGCTACGTGAAGGCTAAGTAAGCTAACTTGGTAGTCGCGTCAAGTGAAGTGCACATGGCTAGGCACGCATAGTGACAGAAACGTCCGTCACGAGTCTGTCCTGATGCATCCATCTGGTGTACTCGACGCAAAACAAGAGGGCGTGTTTGCAAATACTGCCTGGCCCGCAGTACTGTGGTACTTATCATTTTGCGGGTTTTTTTTTAGTTGCATTAAGACGACTTTAATGACAGGTGGTGTTTTGGCATTAGTCAGTGTGTCTGCTTGGCCCGGGCCCCGTGTGTGTGTGTGTGTGCGTGCCTGGCCCCGTCACACTAGCATTCTGTGCCCAGGTGGTGTGCTGGTAAAAGCGCCATGTGAACGTGAAGGATGTTAGAATAAGCACAGCTCAGACGGCAGGCTTTTTGACAGGGTGTGCGCGGCTGGTGCGTAGGTGAAACATGCCCCCCCTCCCCATTACACATTTTTCTTCCCAGCCAGGGACAAAAACAACCAAAACAACAACACAAAAAAAGCCCTGATGAAAACCAGATTCTTCAATGGGAGCGAATGGGAAGAATAACTCTTGGTTCAGCAAGAGCAGATGTGAAAACCATTACGGCTGATGGGCAATGGCAGAATTCGTGCAGAACATTCTGGTTAACGCCCATAGAGGATCAGACTCCAGGGTTTAGAAAAAAACACCCAAGCACACCTCTTGGTTCATGTCATAGCACTCTCCTCTCTGCATCTATATTTTCCCGCTCTTTTTTTGGTCCGTCTCGACGTTCCCTGACACGCACGCCCAACTACATCCAAGTTCTAAGGCAGACCGACTAGGGCCGGTGGGCTCTGCAGGAACGCAACGGCTGCTTTCGTATCCGTTACCCGCACCCTTTAGAGTGGGTATAGTCGACCACAACCATCCCCGCCATTCGAAACTAGTGACTGAATACTGCATAACCCAGCTTATGTGGAAAATCCTCTCCACAAGTTGTCACCGTGGAAGCAGGTTGACGGGCAGAAAGCCTGCCGTCTTTTGAGCGGAGCGGCCACCCGGGGGGAGATAATAACTCCAGGGATTATGGGGGTGGGAGGTGCCTGCTGCCGTTCAGTGAACAGACATACAGGGACTTGCTGTTGTGTACGCGGGGGGAAAACAATCAAAAGGCAGCTTTGGTTTGTGAGCGCTGCCGCGCAAGTGAACCCCGTTGCCTCGAGCGCGGGGGTTTCTTCGGGAAACGCGCTGGGCTGCCCCGGCGAGGCTGTCAGGTGTGCCGGTGAGAAGCTGGCGTGACAAGCCATCGCGTCTCTCCAGGCGGGGAGATGAGGCGGACGCTCAAACCCAAAGCGAGGAACGACACATTGCTAAGCGGCAACGTACGGAAACAACAAGGCCTACGTAAACATACAGGGACCACGTATTCACAGTCGCACATCTCCCTCCACACACACGCACAGACACTATTGTCCATGAGCTGGATAAGAGCACTACTTTTCCTCATCTGGCGTCCATGTCGTTTCCCTGGTGAGGTCACCCCCGCAGGACATAATGGACGTTTAAATGACCCGGTGCCTTCGCTACACAGAATGCTGTCCCCGGCTGGCCTTTAATGACCTCAGGGTGTGTTTGTGACTCTGTATCCATGTGTGTGTGCGCGCCTCTGTGCAGAGAAGATGAAAGAGGCATGGGTAGAGGCACGTATCGACCCTCACAAAGCTACGACGGCGGGGGAAGCAAATGTGTGTGTGTCTGGGTGAAAGGCGTGTGAACATATATAACAGGGAGGCAGACAATGTACAGTAAAATGCAACTCTCTTACTGGTAAAATTAAGTATTGAGCCACAGGCAGCACACTACATTTGAGTGTGTGTGTGTGTGTGTGTGGACAGGTCATAACGGGCAAGGAAGGAGAGGCGTGGGCGGAGATCGCTGTCAGCCAATCCACCAGTGGGCCCTTGGCGCTCCAAGCCCCCTCCCCATGTGTTTATTTTTATCTTTAATGTGTTGATGAGCTGTGTGTAAGGGACTTGGAGGTACCGTTAGGGTGGTCCCTCTGCTACGCTGCAGCTCAGACACACCTAATAGCCACGCCAATAAGGAAGCACAACTCCCACGAGGCCCGGTGCGGGTACAAGCAAACTGCATGGGGCAGGGATAGAGCCCCCTTTCTCCCCTCCTCCCACTGCCCAGCCTGGCATCGTGAGGGCCGCACGTGTAAAATGCTGCCGCAGCGCGTCTCCGGAGCCGCCTGATCTGTTACCCAGCAGCGCAATTACTGTACGCGGCGATGAACGGAGGCGCGTCCCTCCCCGGAGAGCTCATCATTGACGGCCCTCCCGCCTGATTTCCTGTGAGGTTTCACAGCGAGGTGCTGAGGCTAAGCTAACTCTTCCCCGCTCAGGCGCAGCAGCTAGGGTTCGCCTAGCAAATTCTACCGCTCTACCTAAATGCTACCCCATCCCTCTGAAGTTATAGGCAAGGCATTAAAGATGACACTTCTGTAGAACATTCAAATGTGAAGTTGAGAATACTAGGTCTACGTTGAGTGAATAATGCAACAATACATAAAAAAAAAGGAACTATATTTCCCAGGAGGCTTCTGGGTAATTAAAGATCACCGGCCTCTTATTTCCCCTTCAATGTGCTCACATTCAGGCATGTAGCCTACACAAGCACCAGACAACTGACAGAAATGTTTTCTCCCTAAAGGGAGGGAAAAATATTGGAAATCTTTTTAAGCATGGTCGATATTACTCTAGGACACTCATGCTATATTGGTGATAATGATTGATAATAAATTGGATTGAGGCAGGAGGCAGACACTTCCATGTTTGTAATTAACTCGTAATTAGCAAATTGCAGATTATTAGCTAGTGCCGCTAATGAACTTTGGGGGGCTAGCGCTGTTGTCAGTTAAACGGGGTGAGACGTTTAGCAGCGAGCGTCTCACCACGTCGTCTCTTGTTGAAGCCTGTCAAGTTGTCTGGCAGGAGACAGGACACGCCAGGGAAAGGCACCAGAGCATTTGTTTCTAACAATACAGCTATCTGTGACTTTAAGCTGGAGCCGTGGCATTTTCCCCCCTTCCCAACACAAAACTAAAGTCTTGAAAGACAGATGGCGGGTCAAAGAAAATGTTTGGCACGCACACGTGTAGCAGGGTCAGGAATAACAGCCTACTACTCATAAAACATGTGCCTTTTTTAAAAAGGCACAATTTTGTGAACGACAAGTGTCAGGAGAGAATACAAATATAAAACATGATGTGGTTTTATTGCAGGTAGTGGCATTTTAAAATCCCATGTCAAAGGAAGGCCTAACTCAACACATCTGTTCACTAACTAATGGAGATTTTCTTCATCACGACACATCGCTGGAAAGGAAAACATGCGAATTAACTTGCGCTAAAGGTAATATGCTCCAGCTACCCAAACGTGTGTATGGGGTCGATGGGGGCTGGGGATGCTTCCCCGGACTTGGAGACG
Organism: Forbesichthys papilliferus; assembly: GCA_025399855.1. Lineage (NCBI taxonomy): Eukaryota > Metazoa > Chordata > Actinopteri > Percopsiformes > Amblyopsidae > Forbesichthys > Forbesichthys papilliferus. The sequence goes on along the minus strand of JAODOY010034288.1, from coordinate 3,323 downwards.
GAGCGTGAGGCCGGTGCCAGAACGTGAGCTGATGAGCGTGTGACGGAGATATCAGGGAAGAGTAAGGAAGTGTGCAGGAAGTAAGGAGTGCATGCTGAGCCTAGTGGAGCACCGGCAATGCCAGGGCACTCCCGTTCCGCCCGGTGACGAGAGAGAGTGAAGGGGTTACAAGATGTCTGGTGACATGCCACACACTGCCAGTCACAGGGCTGGGGAGTTCTACTGTACAGCAAATACAGACCAGAGAGTCCGCTAAACACTAAAACCACCGCTACCGCCGTTCATCAGTAAAAGCATCATCGAACAACACTAAGATTGCCGTCTTGCCAACACAAAGATTGCCGTCTTGCCGCCAAAGACATGATGTAATGCCAAACCAGAGCATTATGTTGCTTGTATCAATCACTTGATTAAGCTTAAGTCTCAGTACAATCTCACGACTTTATATTGGCAGTGCTGTTATTATTCTTTAAAGAGCAATGGCCATCAGGAAAGGACTTATATTCAGTATGTGCATGTGTTATATATTGGAATGGTTGTATTGGTTATAATGCAATCATATTACTCAGTGGGATTTATAAATCCACTTTAAAACAAGAGTATATGATGAACTTGTGATGAACATGATGTGATTAATAGATTGAAACCGTCGGATTACATTTTATGTACCCACTAATGCTCTAAAATGTATACCGTAATTTCCCGGCAATTAACCGTGGTTAATACATTGATTTTGCCAACTGTCGGCAGCTCTGCGGCTAATACTCGGGTGCGGTCTATTCACAGGGTTACATTTATTTTCTCTCATTGGGCTATTTTTATTTTTAAGGTAATCCGTCAATAGTAATTATACATCCAAAATTATAATTTTTTGCTATGGTAGTAGGACAATCTGACATGGTAGAGAGCTTTAATTGCAACAATTCAAGTTTTGTATATGCCAGATTGGAAATATAATACAATATTTTATTGAGGCGGCAAAAAAGTATAGTCCCAAATTGCACCCAAAGTTCAGTGTTGCTTTCATATTATCACATTCCAGCATGGTTCAGCCTCACTCCACTCTAAGCCACCCTGTCTTAGCCAGACAAACTGTAAACAACAATGTTAAGGCCTGCTCTTGGCTGACAGTCCTCATACAGGGGACCACTGATATTTCTACAGCCTCCCAGTATGTTACACTGCCCATCTGCTACACAATACTTATCACTAGCGTACACATGAGCATGTTCCAATTCCACAAAATGGATATTAAATAATATATAGGGTCAGAAGGGAGTAGGTAAAACAAACTTTACTTTAAAGAGGTGGAACATAGTTAGTCTTGTGAGACCATCCTGATCTCGCAAGCCTCGAGAATCATTCTGAAGAGCTTGGAAATTGCTGTGTTTCGGTTTAGTTTCAGCGTTTAGCAATTAGCTATGGGCGTGGGTTAGGTGTGGCGAAGGAGACTTTAAAACAACTCGCTAACAACAATGGCAGGTCGTACAGAAGTAGGTGATATAGCGTGTTTTATTAGACTTTATTAGAAGAGCAAAGCATATAGTATGGATGAGTGAAAATATAATACAGATTGTATTAAGGTATTTTTAACAATTAAATATACGTTAAAATATTTCAGACTTCAGACACGATATTTGAATTTGCCCTGGAAAAATAAAACGTCAGTGGCAGTAGACAAGTGTACCTTGAAAAGTACCTGTGTGTACGCCATCTCCACAGTTCTAAAATCACATTGTGTATAACATGTTGCTCAATGAATGGAATGCCAATCATGCCAGTAATTGACATTTAGTAAATTGAGCAACATGCATACAACATGGTCCAATGGGTCAAAATATGAGTGGATTTGATTCTCCCCGGTTTCAGGCTCCAAATAAGGGTCTATAATGTACTTTACTGAAATACACATACATGTGTACAATGTACAATAAGTGGATTTCAAACTGCAGCTTTAAGGGGGCAGGATAGTGGTATGGTTGTTTTCACTCCCAGTTATAAGGTACCTGATTCCTGACATGGACCTTCCTTCTTTCCTGCTACTTAACACTTAATTCAACTAACTGCATGGTGCTTTGGGTAAAAGCGTTTGCTAAATTGCCAAGTCGTAATTATCTGCTGAATAAAATCCATTGCACACTGCATAAAACCAGTCTGTGTGGACTGGCTAATGCTGTGGACTTGTATTTACCACAGGCAACACTGCAGATCCTGGCGTGGGCTGTGGGCTTGGAACAGGGTTTGATGAGGGGAATTATCACCCACAGGTGCTACAGAGCTTATTTTAACACTCACTTCTGAGAGCGCGTTGGCAACATGTCCTCTGGCCCCCGATCAAAATATGGGTGTGGAGCTCATCACGACAAGACAGACAGACATGCAAGCTGTTGATTCAGTGGGGAAGTTAATATCCACGGAGAAGGCAGTCGATTAACCCGACTTGTCTTTGAATGTGCGTGGAACCACCGACCACCGCTCGGGGGCCATTCAGGCCTCCCGCCGCTGCCGCCACCGAGGTCGGATGTCAAAACAATCCACCGCTATCACAGCGCCTTAATGATTCCGGGAGGTTTATACAGTACGTGTGGCATGGCTGAATGAATGACGTACGGGACTATGAGGCGGTGTCTGCGTTTACTTTGTACAAGGGTGAATAAACAAATGAGTAGATGACTGTGTGTGTGTGGGGGGGGGGGGGGAGAGAGAATTACACAACAATAAATGTGAGCACATTTACACCAGTGTATTTAAAAATAAATGTAAATAAATGTAAAAAATGCACAGGTTAATGTATAAACATTTACTGTGCTGTGGGTATAATACTGTGACAAATGTTGAGAGGGGTGGGGGGGTGGGGGGGGGGCAATAATTGCAGCAAGAATAAATAACTGCCGTTTTTCTTTATCTTTCATGTACAGAGTGGCTTTTGAAATTGCCAGCCTAAATTAGCATAATGAGAGGATGGCAAACAAGCACCACTTTAGAATCTGACAAAATGGCCACCGTCCGAGGGAAATCAGATACATTTGTCTGTGTGTGTGTGTGTGTGTGTGTGCGTGCGCAAGCCTGCGTTCTGAGACAGGGGAGAAAGAGTGCAATACATGTCACAGCGTTTCCATCAAGCTTGCCCAGCCTGTATTTTGTTTAATGCTGGTGATTATGCGTTGAGCAAAGAAACAAATAAATGTTAGCACCAAAACGAGATGTTAAGCGGCATGCTAGCGGTGCTGATGTGTGTACTTAGCTCTCCGAGGGAACACAGTGAATAAGTGGATGCCTGGGCGTTTATGACCAGTGTGGAGATGGATATATATATATATATA
>JAODOY010034277.1:0-15552 GCA_025399855.1 Forbesichthys papilliferus | reverse complement strand
TGTCAGAAACCCCCCCCCCCCCCCCCCCCCCACACACACACACACACACACACACGCGCGCGCAGGGTTAGAGGGGAGGCAGAGGGGTGTAATGATTCAACTGCGTCTTCTGTACATGTCTCATATTAAATGAGCCAATAGCACAGTCCAATAGTCTGTGTTTAACCTTTGCAGAGCAATTGCCACACATTCTAACACGGCTTAGTTACAAATGTAACAACCTCCTGCGATTTTGTCAAGAATGATACTTGAATACTCTATAGTTAATAGGACCAGTACACTGCAGTTCATTTAATTATATTCCCAGTATATTAATTGTATAGTCGTGTCTTAAAATGAATGAAATAAGAATAAGCGCAAATGACAATTAAATATGAAGTGACACCCGCTTGTGCAGGAGGGGACAGCCCCAACGTCTGTTTACAGTACACAGCTTAATATGTTTTCATTTTCTCATTTTCACAAACAAACACGGCCATGGCTCCCTCGAAAGCAGACGGCTCCTGTTGCCACTATACATAAATGCAAAATAGGCATCCATACAACGGATGTATGCGTTGCTCACATGCATGTCCTTTTTATTTACGTGTGACACGGTTCACCGCAGCATATGGAGGTGTGTATCAGTGCAATGCACTCTCTGAAGCGATTGTTATTCGAACTCATCAAAACTGAAATGCCTTCCTTCAATGCCATAGGGACTCAGAAGCTCCAACACCCAAATTGGACACGCATTGCCAAGGCTGTGATAGTGGTTCCACTATGTTTGCGTTCCCATGTACATACCCAGAACTGTTTAGGAAAACACTGTGCACATAGAAGCTAGCAGACGGTGTGGAGATATTCGCTGAATTAGACAAAAAATGGGTTATCTTGCAATTGCTTGCCTCACCTTTTTACCATATCAGCCTCATTGAAAAACCAGTGGGAGCACTATGAAGTGTGTCTGTGTGTGTGTGTGTGTGTGTAAAATATGTTTTTTTGTTTCTGTGTGTACATTATCTATTTCTCTGCTTTCTGCCTGTTCTGCTTTCCCCAAACAACTCACTATATTATATTGTTACATCAGACATACTGATATGATACAGAAACAATAGTGGTGACATTTAGCTTTTTCCTCTTCTGTTTAGTTAACTTTTTAGAGTCATATAATAAGTGAGGAATCATACTCTGATTTGATCTTCTACTCTGGGAGTTATCTAATTTTGGGGGAAATTGGGTTCATGGGGGCGGTAAGTAACTGTTATGCGGGGAAAGGCTCAAACAGCGAGCGTGTGTGTGTATGTGTGCGTGCGCAGGCGTGCGCGTGCGGCAGGAGATGAGGGAGGGAATGAATGTGAAATTGTGGCTGACTTGTCCTAGTTTGACATTTCCAGGATGTCGGGGACACACCGTTGAGGGTCTAGTAAAATTACTCACTGCTTTTATGGCCCGAGAGTCTTTGTGTGCGTTTTAATTTCCGCTCTGTCTTTTACAGCAGCCGCTGAATATGTAGTGTAGGTCGTGTGCTTGACCCCTTACTCATCTACCAAGCACGGAAATAATAGTTTCTCTTGTAAGAGTGCTATGTTATGGTCTCGTCACCACATCATCACGTTGCTCCTCTCCTATGGATACATACAGATGTAATCCCAGTGAGGTTCCAGAACTGGTTTCTGCTCTCTTTTCACCCCAGTTCGTATCCTCTGTGCTGGGAAGCACATGCACCCCCTCTACCCCCCCAAAAAACCTTCCCCTAACCCTCTAAACCCACATGTCTTTTTTGCTTGGAGTTGCTTTCATATATTCTTTACAGAAAGAACAGGCTAGACATCACATTCAGCATAGAAGTAGTAGTGAACATAAAATGGCATGCTCTCTTGTACCACATCTAATCCACATCTACTGTATCTCACTTTCCTACATTTATGGGATCAAAAAATGCATCTACTCTGGTTCATATTCATTCGGTTCACTAAAATACTACTTTTTAAAATGTTTTTTGTGTATTTTTAGTTAGTTATTACCTATTTTACATGTGAATCACATCGGGGAAGTTAATAGATCAAAGAGCTATGAGTCACACTGTCTTCACGAGCAAAGCCAAATCTGGTAGACTGACTAATAGGTCTGTTTCAGATCCGAGGGCATCTGTTTTGATTCCCGTCACCGTGTTATCCATCTACAGAAATAGTGAATTTTTTAAAATATAATTTGTATTAAAAAGACTGATACTCTGCACTGCGAGACCCTCCCCCCCCACTCCCGGTTTAAACATGATTTAAAATGTGCACATCTCTAACCACAAGAAGTGCATTCTGCAATTGGTCAAATTGGCCTGAATAATACCTTTTTAATTCTGTGCCGACTTCTACACGCATGCCTCAATTAAGGCCGGCAGCACTGATTGGCTCGGACACCAGCTTTTAAAAGACATGCTGTAATTAGTCCCTCTGTTGTTTGATAAAGTGCCAGCGTGTGCAACCACAATACGGAGACTGAAGCAAACATCTGTTATGAGTATCAGCCCCCCCCCCTTCCCCATCTTTCTCTCTCTCTCCCCTCCCATCCATCCCTCTTAGTCTCCCCCCCCTTCTGTCTGCTCCATCTGTGGACCCAGCGTGCTACAACTTGGGCAGGAGCCGTTGCCACAGTCGTTTAGCCAGATCTAACTGACTGATCTGGGCAGGGATTGGATAGGAGTGGTGGCCTGTTGTGAACAAGGACCATTCATTCTTTCTTTTTTTTAAGACCCCGTAAAGAAATGCTTCTTTTGAAGTGATTCTTAACGAGCTATGAGCAACGTTTTGCTATAGCGTGGCATTTCCAACATGCATGAAAATAACACTTTATGTGAGATAACAAAGTGAATATAAAACATGTATAATTAAAATGTGACCCAGAGAAAGCATCCAGCATACTCTTTTGGGGGTCTGACCGATGCTCAAAGTAGATTCACATGTAAGCACCACAAGGTGTAGTTATCAAGTGTCGAAGCAGTGTCAGCCAGGTACATTCATTATTTTCTCATCCAATTATTACAATTCACCTGTTTGGTGTGTGTTCCTTTTAAAACATTGAATACAGGACTGCTGAAATATAAATAGGCTCGAGTCATGTGTGGCGTTAAAGCCACACAACATGTTACAACGACTCCACTGACATGACAACTAGTGAAAAATGTCGAAACGCCATCCCCATTTGTATCGGGCGTATTTTGAACAGTGATGATCCATCGCCTCCATTTTGCTCCCTCTTACCACAGCTTGTCCCACTCCACATCAGCCGCTGGCACCCAGCGCTTGCATGAAGTCATCGCAGTGCTCCCTGGTTCTGGGCCCCCCCCTTGGGCGTGTTCCAGGCAGCTGGCCAGAACCCACAGCCCCTTTATGGGATGTGTGTAGAAGCAGGCAAAACTGGGGAGAAAGGAGGGGGGAGGGGGGGGGGGAGAAAATGGGAAATAATTGTTATGTTTAGAGGCAGGCGCTGTTCGGTATTGCGTTAATTAATTTCTCGTTTTTCCACTCGCACAGTGGCGACCCGAAATGCGTGTCAGCACATGTGTTTGTGTTATCTGATGTGGATGTGTGCGTTTGAAAGAAAACCATTTACATTTCTAGATAATGTTGTTCTGCCCACAGGGGCCGATAAACGCTGGAAATGATTTGCAGCAAAATTCAACTTCAAAATATAACTCACCAATACACTGCTGGAGAAGAATGGGCATTGTTTTGAGATGCATTGTGGGTAGATATGTTTCTGTTTAACACACGAATGATCACATCTGGACTGACTAGCTTGCTTCATCGCAATCCATTATGTGATCTTAGCTGTATTACAGGACACACTGTTACATCAGCACAATGAATAATCATTTCTACAACTCTAAGATATGCCCTTAACCTCCTATTCACCATTTATCTGTAGTCCCTGCGGAAATCTTGTTTAGAGAGGAATAATGGCCTACTATCGCATCACACAATAACTAACAGTATGATGTCTGTTTAGTGTGCATTAAAATGCCTCTGACAGCCATGCTGCGTACAGCACAGGCTTTGTAATTCCCCTTTCCAGTTAGTGCCTTCTTACCCGAGCTCATGCATAAGTCAATGAGTGTTTAACATTCAGACCATGCCTGGCTGGAGTACGCGACACACTGACTGGACTATGGGAGGCGGCAGTTGTATTTGTTTCTGTTCCGCGTTGCGCAGTGTTAATTTCTAGTTGGCGTGTCATTTAATCACGTATGCGTGTCTGACCGCGGCCACGGCTTTGGTGGCGGTTTGCATGTCTCCGAGTGAGGAGGGATGTTAACAGAGCTCTGTAGGCGTCGATACTGTGACGGTGCTTCCACAGAACAAAGATTACGAGTTGATGGGTAGACACTGTACAGTTCGCACACAACAATCAGGACATACAAACGTACATGTGTGTCGACCAACACATCCCCTGGTTCACTATATGTGGCCCAGGTGCATTATTAACGGGAAGCCATGGAGCTGCAGGCTGAGTGACAGAGGCATATTAGGGTGCTTATTAAACAGCCCCACCATGCTGAAAGATTAGCCACATATCTGATCTAGTGGGTCCGTACTCATGTTCAACATGCTAGCACTAAGCACAAACTGTTGACGGGCTGCGCACACATCTTCCTTTTGCTAAGCCTAGAAAGTGGCATGATCTGAAATCATACACGAAGACAGTAAACCTTATTCATTGACATGGTAAAGTCAGATTACAATGTAATGACCTATTAATCTACAGATACCGTACATATTGAGTTTCGCTGCAGTGTAATTTAGACGTTAGTCCTTTATTTATTATTGTATTTTTTTTTATGGTTTCACTGGTGGAATATTATTTAATTTGATCTCTTGAGAAGCTGCCACCCGGCTGGTATTTTATTTGTTCTAAAATCCCCATCTTAATTCCTAAATCCCTCTGCTACACTGGATCTGGCTTTGTGTGCGTAGTCTGGCACATGGGGCAAACCGAAGAACGTTTGAATTCGAAAGTTAAACAGTGTTTAGTTTCAGATGTACGGCACTCCTAGATTTACCTTAGCGGTGGGATTAGATGTGGTAAATCCTGCGCATACACGTTTTACTCTGTTTGAGTCTGTCTTTACCGTAGCTGTTTTCATCTCTCAGTCACTCTTGTAAGAGGCAAGGAGAGCAGAACTACACTGCATAATCCAGGTGTACATGGTTTTGTGTGTACAACCTTGGTGGTGTGTATTTTGAGTGGAGTGTCTGCCCAGAATGAGCTTTTTCTGTCAAAGGCTATCAGGTCCCTTGTTAAACAGCAAGCAAGTTGTGACTCCATTATTGTTTGCAATGAGTTTGGGGACACGGCTTATCAGTATTGTGCCTCCATTCTGCCCTATCTGGCCAATAAATACATGTAGCCTAATACTGTACATAGCCTAGCTAGGCAGAAATGTACAATTTAACTGTGTAATAATTGATAGTGCCCCACTTAGCTTATAAAGTAGTCATGTTTTGTCATTTTCTTTGTATATTTTTAATGATTGTTTTGATCTGTTAGGATGTTATCTTTAACAAATGTGAGTAATAATGCTTATTTGGTTTGCTGTCAACAGCGGTATATAGGCCACAACAAAATGAATCTCCTCTAGTTCAATTTGTCCTGGTTTAACATTTCTATGACGGCTTGCTTCTTCCTTTCCTTCCCGTAGCCATTTCCTTCTCCTAATGTCAAGAATAATCAGGTAGCGCTGACATCTACCCAATTGGTTTGGAGCCCCTGTCAGCCGCAATCCCGCTTCCTCCGTCAGCGTGTGCAAGCAGCGAGGAGGCGGTTCCACTGACGGATCTCTCCCTAATTACACAGCCATGATTAAGCATTACATTAGACTCAACTGCAGTTCTTTATCAACATGGTTACGTGTGGGCGCTAAGGAGTTACGTTACCACCCAAACCATGCTGCAGACTGTCTGTAGTGGGGCTTGTGGGGGACGTTTACTGAACTGATCCTCACTGTACATCTGTTCACATGCATTAGCAAATAGGCAATACATATAACAGGGATCAGGTTTTGTCTGTAAAGGTAGACAGGTACAAAGGCACAGCCATTGAGACATATATTATATTGTATATGTCTCTAGGCTAGCTATTCTAGTAGTTATTGCGAATTATATATTATATTTGACTTTGATTTGGTCTAAAATGCAGTCATGTCATGTCAAAGATTTTCTTTTTTATTCATTATTGCAAGTTGTTTTGTGTTTGGAGTATTTGAGAAGCTGCATTTTCTTATCTTTGTAAGCACTGTGTTTTAGCAAGGCAAAAGGTTGTAGGTGTCAAGGATTAGCAATCATTACAAAGTGTATACCCCCCACCCCACTCCAGATGTTTTTTCCCACTCTCTAAAGGGGAAAATCCAGAGTATGGAGTCTTGCAAAGGGGATCAGAGGAGCTTTGAGATGTAAAAAGGGCTTGGTGTTTCTTTAAGAGAAATTAAAATGGTTATTCAAATGGACCAATGACAATAAATGAAACATAACATTCTGGACGTGGTTGTTCATAGCCTAGTCTCACTGAATTCAGCATTTATGCTCTAAATAGAGGCCAACAATGATACTTTAAGCTTCTCTTTTTTCTTTTGTTCATCTTTTTGGATGATACACAAAAATGTTTAGGCGGTATTTTAGAATATGGCAAATGAACTAAAGTGTATTTACGATGTGCCACGTTTAGTGTAAAGCTGCGTGCAAACATGCATATCAAAATGCAAGGAATCCTTTGTATTCTGTTTTCAAGCAATATTGGAGCCCAGCGTTTATCGTATCATTAAGCTGCTATGAAGTACAGTGTATATGTTCTGTTATCATCAGGTCTTCGTGTGCATTCTCCAGTAGCTGAAGTCAGACACTGACTCTTACAGAAGCATCAAGGACATGTCAGAGTTGTATGCACTGCTTCTCTCGGCCACGTGTGGCCTGGAGGATTAGTGTCCAATCACGGCGGATTTGTAGTTCACTGGACTTATCAGGGAGAACTATATTCATTTCAATGGACCTGGCTGTTTCATTTCGCCTTGCCTCCTCTGCCTGGTTGTGGCCCTCCTCTGCTGCGACTTCTGCTCAGCCGAATGACGTGCGCCCACAACGACACGCTGCCAGTCCCATGTAAGCGGCTCGGGTCGGGTGGGGGATGAGCGGCGGCGGAGGTGTGTCCTCTCTTCCATTAACGGCATCACGTCACAGCTGTCGGTGATTTTTATCTGGTTCACGTGACGTCACAGTGAAGTGAATTAAAACGGGCTTTATTTAGCTGGTAATCCCTCATAGCAATCGACGCAGCGAGTAAAAATGTCCGGAGAGATAAAACCCACAGGATTAGCACAAGCTCCTGCCCATCCCATGCTGGCCAGCCTATCCCAGTGCTTCATGAGTTTTCTGTTTTCGTTTTATTTTATTTATTTCATACTTTTTTAAATTTTTTTTTAAGGAAGGTTGTTGTTGGTTGTCAGGCACTAAGTCTGATACCACCATGGTGTAGCTACCTACCCCTGTGGCGTTAGGGGTGTGATGTGCTGTGTGTTTGTGTATACCAGTGTCCTCTTTCCCCGTGCACGAGCCCGCAAAACCTCATATCAATTATTAAAGGATTACGAGCCAAGGGAGAGATACCTGATAGCACGGACCTCAGAAGAGCTCAGAAAATATTTCCACCTGATCTCAGGTGAAATAATACTCCCCGCTTCATCCCTTTTTTTTCTTTTTTTTTTTACCTACTTCATTATGCCTGTAGTCTACTTTTTTTTAATGTTACCGTAACTGAAGACAAGACGACACCTGCCAAACGCTGCCTTTCTTCTTCTTCTTCGTCTTCTTTCTGAAAACGCGGTCTACTTTTTGTTCTCCTTCTCTGTTCTCTACTGCTCCTGTTGCCAATGCTCGTCGCCAACAACCACTTGAGTCTCGGCCGCTCCCACAGTTGGGACACGCTGGGGGGTGTCGACGGTCACTGGGACAAGACCAACGTCCACGAGCTGCAGCAGCCGCCGCCATCGCCGCATTCAGCAGGTCGCCGGAGCTCCTTGTCGTGCGGGCAGGGGTGTTGGAACGAGCCTCCTGACCTGGATTTGAAACGTGACCCGTGTCTTTACCAGGACTCCGTCCGCGGCCAGATCTCCGTCGAGCGGCACGATCCCCGTTCGCTGCGCAAGGGCTCCGTGCCGGAGCTCAACCGCTTCACGGAGCGTGCGTCCATGGCTCGCCGCGGCTCCATCTCCCACCAGGACTATTATTCCCACGACACGACGATGGGTCCCCGGGGACCCGAGGGCTTTTATCGGGCAGAGCACCAACCCCCGCCGCCCCTCCAGCATCCACTGAGCAGGTCAGGCTCTCATTTCGGGATGGGTCCTGGGGCTCGCGCTGCCTGGGAGCAGGGTCAGGGAGGGCGAGCGGGGTTCCAGCCCCTTGCCTCCCCTCTCCCTCCTCCCCCTCCCCCTCCCCCGACTGTACACGAGATCAACCGGATCTACAGAGAGTCGTACGCCGTGCCCGCTCCTAAGGTGATACCCGATAGCCAACAGGCACGCATCCCATCGCGAGCGCCCTCTCCGGCGCCCTACAACATGGAGCATGCGTCTCCACGCTACGCAAGTGAGCTCCCGCCATTAACCAGTCACCCGGGATATGCTGTCATTAATGGCCGTCCGCTGGATCCACATCAGCAGGCTGCCGCTACTTGCCTGGTGGTAGACACTACCAATCACGGTGTCATTATGAGGCAAGACGCCGCCTCTCCTTATAGCATCCAGCAGCAGCAGCAACTCCAGCAGCAAATACAGCAGCAGCAACAACTCCAGCAGCAAATACAGCAGCAGCAATTACAGCAACAGTTGCAGCAGCAGCAATTACAGCAACAGTTGCAGCAGCAGCAGCAGCAGCAGCAGCAGCAACCCCTTCCACCCCCACCCGCTATCTACGACCCCAACCTTCATCTGCCTCCACCACCCACTGCAGCCCAAGCTGCAGCGATAGCGGCGGCTCCCGCTCCAGCTCCCAGCATGTCTACCACCCCGCTTCCCACCCCTCTCCCAGCTCCCTCCCCGGGCGCCCCTCTGACCCCTGCGCCCGCGGAACCCCGCAGAGCCGCCGACCCCGAATTTCTCGCCTTGCTGCGTAACGAAGGCCTGTCGGAGAGCACCATCTCCTCGCTGCTCCAGCAGGGCTTCGACTCCAGGGGTATGCTCGCCGTCATGGAGGAAAACGACGTCCACGCCGTAGCCCCTAACCTCGGCCAGGCCCGGGTGCTCTCCCGCCTGGCTCTGGGCTGCAAGCGGCCAGCCGAAGCTTTGCAGGCCCACTCGCAGCCGCCGATGAGGGGCCGCTCCAATAGCTTCAGCCACCGCTCGGACATCTACCACCACCAGCAACAGCAGCAGCAGCAGCAGCCGTCGCACCCACACCATGCTCTGTCTATGGACCCCCAGATAATGCACCCACACACCCCTGGGGCCATGCACACCATCTCCCCCAGGGTGGGAGAGGTCATGGGTAGGAGGCCCAACAGTGCCCCTTCTCAGCAGCTCCTGGAGGCATCCGCTGGATACCCCAGTCCGGTACCACGTGATACGGGTCCCTATGCAGGAGCCCTGGTGCCTGCTCAGTCGCGACCGGTGTCTGGCTACTCCCAACACCCTGGAGTACCCATGCAAGGGGTGGCCATGTACGGAATGCAGGTAATGCCACAGCACATGACGGGGCCAATTCCTGCCGCGTCGGGGTCAGCGCACCAGCAAATGCCGCTGTCCATGCCAGCTTGGCCACAGACACCGCAGCAGGTGCCCAAGGCGTACTCTACCAATTACACAGTGCCCATGGAGCTCATGAAGAGAGACAGAAGCCTGCCTCCGCTGTCACCCATGCACAGTGCTCATCTCAGTCCACAACTGATGCGTAGGGGTGGGGGGCCAGAGAACCCCTTGGTGCCTGCAGGGGCCCACAACCAAGGCCAGACCACCGTGGCAGGTAACCAGAAGCTAAGTCGGAGAACTGGACCACCAGTCATTGTGTCCACCATGGCTGCTCCCGATACAAGTAAACGTGTTTATCTTTTTATTTATTTTGTGTGTTTTTTTTTCACTCCCTTTATTTCCTGCTTTCTGTCTGGCTTGCTAAAGTGAGTCTTTCCTTGGCGGTTTAACAATGTTTGATTAAATAATAGCATTTGATTGTTTTCATATGATTTGTTTAATACCATGTTTTCCATCAGCACACATTTAAAAAGGATTTTGAAAGGGAAACAGGGAAACGCTGGGTAACACGGTTTCCTTTTCAGTCTTCTTTTCAAATGTGACTGCATAGGCAAAACAATATTAGCTAAACTGTATTGTTTGCAGTGTAATATGTATGAAGTGCTATTTGGAAATGGTTAAAGATACAGTTTTCTAAGCAATTTATATTCTGCATCTGTCCTTGTAGTATGTGGATTCATTGAGCAGTTTTGTGTTTTTTTTTAAATTTTATTTTGTATTAACTTACCATAGATAGAAGCTAGATGATTGCAAAGAACACAAATGGAACATACACACACACACACACACACACACACACAGAGTATATATACAGTACTGTATATTTTGGCAATACTCTTTGTTCCTGTCAGGATTAAGATTTTCTGTCCAATGCCACTGCCCCAGTTTTATCTTTTGTATGCATTTACCACTATCCTAAAATTATATTATACTCATACTATTATACTCATACTACATTTTATGATCGGACTCAAATTTCATAGCACTGTACTATAGTTTAATTAAAATGTTATTTTACTTTATACTCATATTTGAATGATAAAGTACAGTATTGCTGGTGTAATTCACGTTTACCTCTGCTTACTTAAATGTGAGATGGTTTGCATTACTACAACTGTATATAAGTTTCTATGAATCATTTAGGATAGAATATAGACTACAATTGGCTAACCAAATGGATAATCCGCCACAGCATCGGCATGCACAACGTTGCATAACGGTGGCTGCAACATTGCCCAATGCGGTCGCTGTGGACGTAGATTAGGCTCATTTTCAGATGCATGAGACAGATTTTTTTTCTCTCTGTTCTGCTATGCATCCTCATCACACTGCAGCCCCAGAGCCCCTGCGGTTGTAAGCATGGATGTCTGGTTGCATTATGGTAATAAGGGTGCAGCAGAGAAGCATCAGAGAAGCCTGCAGGGGCTTACTGTTTGATCGTTTTAGAGCACTTCTGGACAAGGTCCACCACTGCCCCTCTTTAGTGGCAATTGTTGATCATTTATGTGTTCCCATTACAGCGTGTGCCCGGATAATATACAGCACAAATGTAGGTTTGCAATGCAGTAGACTATGTTCATAATCCAATAAAACATGGGGTTTATTTAGTCCCAAAGAAGAAAATTGATTCAGACGTGCGGGAGGAAGCACAGCTGTAGATTTGAACTTAAATAAAAGGTTCTGATTAGGAATCAATACAACCGTCAATGCTAAACGGACCCATTATGCATTTTATTGCCATGTATTTCCCCTTAGTCTCTGATGAATCAAATCCTCCCGTGTTTTTTGATATTGTGTTGTCACTGGGAATCAGAATCGGAACAAGCAGACTTCAACTCGGGTCAAATTAAAACTGTAAAAACATCATCTGCGTCACCAGCATCGCTGGACAGATGAAATCTTATTATTGCTGATTGCCGAGCCGTGATTGTGTCCAATCCTCTGAGTAAGGGGTCTCTAAATAGAGAGACATAAGAGGTGTTTGATCCTTTAGACCCTTTGATGCTGCATTAATCTAGTGGTTTTCTTATTCTCTATACAGCCTTTTGGCCTGATGTGCATGCACCCATAGCCGTGGACTTGGAAGGATAATACATCATTATATCGGTCTGTATTATAGCTATACATGTAGCCTTAATGCTATGTGCATAGCACATGGCGGACACAGCTTTGGAAAGGATTGAGCCTGCCACACTATCTTGCTTGCCTGTGTATATGCGTGCATACATACACACAGACACACACACACACACACACACACACACACACGCATACACACACACACACGCATACACACACACACACACACACACACACACATACACACAGACACACACACAGACAGACATGCAGTCAGCAAAATGGTGCTCATTTACATGTTGCTGGCGTTGGTTGATTTAGTCATTTCATCGCTTAATGGAAAGCACAGAGCCAGCCTTAAAACATATTCCTTAATTGTTTTTGTTGCTAGGCGACATTGGTCTTGAGACAGATAATCTGCTGGTTAAGGGGGTTGCTCCGCTGTCATAAATTGTTTCAAATGCACATGCTATAATTTTCTTCCCCAAGCTAAAGCTGCCAAGAGGAAGTCAATAATTTTTTTTTTTTTCTTCAACAATTATGAGGTTTTAGTGACTTTTTTTTGTTTTATGGAAGGGAACACAGTTGTGTTCATCTTTGAATCAACAAATTGTAGTATCTCCCATTGCTGTAAAATAAGGTAGAACATTAGTAAATGCAATAGGTGATTTAACATCCCTCAAAATCCAATTAGCTAGTAGCTTACGATACACCCTACCGCAGAAATGCTAACAATTCATTAGTTCCACCCGCACTGCTGCTGAGAATGAATTTGACTCTACATTAATAATGTACATGGCTCATTCTCTTTAATACTAAGCCAAATGTCCATATATGGATAGCTGGGGTTGACTTCCTGGCCCCCTCCCCCATATTGCTGCCATATATGGTAGTGTCAGAGCACGCTGTCATTGTGACCCTGTACTGTGTGTGCGTGTTTGCGTGTGTGTGTGCGCGCACGCGGGCTGGCTTACATCCATGGCCAAGCAACCTAATGCCAGCCCAGGTCAGTACTTGCTGCATTCATTTACAGACTAGCTAGTAGCTACTCTTCTGTCTTTATGAATTGTGTTCTAGAGATGCTAGATTATGTATTCATGAGGTCTAGAGGTCCCATCCACACACAGTTGTTAGTGAGAGATGGATTATGGGGAGGGAGAGAGAGCTTTAGTATTCTCTGTCCTCCTGTCTAGTTGATGCTGGAGTGCTGGCTGTCGGATGGGGGAAGGGCAAGGTTGTCAGAGGTTGACTCACCGTGGGGACACTAAGAGGCAGGCTTTACGAGGCATGGCATGAAGGGGTTAATGGATGTTCCAGTTCAATGCAACAAGACACTATCATAATCTGTACATCTCAGAAAAATGTATCCTTATCTCATGCTGTTCGAATGCCTACATTTATAGCCTGTGATTCCTGAGTTCCCCCCTTTTTTTTTTTTTTACCTTTTATCATGTGAACCCTGTATCTTCAACTATAGTATTATAGTAGTATAGTGCCCATGCACTGGCTAGCAAGCATTAAGCTAGCAGGTGGCACTAGTGATATGTGTTAAGTCGCGCAGTGTAGAGTTCCTCTCAACACCAGATGTTCCTCTTAGCATCAGGAAGTGATTTGCCTCTAACTAATGGCTGTGTAATCTCTTTATGTCTGTCTGTCTCTCTCTCTCTCTCTCTCTCTCTCTCTCTCTCTCTTTCACTCTCTGTCTGTCTGTCTGCCAAGATTAGATCTTTATCATTCTCTCCCCCCAACTCTTTCTCTAACTTGCCTGCTCTCTCTGCCGTTGTCAAAGTAGATTCTGTTTCATTTTCTGTTCTCTTCATCTCTCTCTCTAGATCACCTCTTCTCGCACGCCCTTTGTTTAAAATGGTTCTCAGTTGAGAAATGCCTTTCTTCTGGCTGCCTTGACATTCCCCTGACTCAAAGCGGGGGGGGGGGGGTTGTGAAAGCAAGTGGTAATGTGAGAAAACCTCCCTCCATACAGTACGCAGCATTCATTCTTGACTGTGGTTGTGTGTTTTTATCCTGCCTGGAGAGAAATTGAGGAATGCAATTGAAGGAGGTAGGCGAAGAAAAATGCTTTTGAGGTGGTTCACGTATCAGATTTACGTATTATGTACCGGACTGAAGACAATGAAAACAGATGAACACAATGAACGAACGTATGAATGAGTGGAGAAATCCAGACATCTAGAGTGGAGTACAAGAGAGTGATGGCTTCAATGAGGATGAGAGTGACGGGTTGGCAGTTAGGAAAATGACTGAGCGGGAGATTAAAATGGTGGCATCTCCAGCACGCCATCTGTCACACAGGCTTGAAAAAGAAGAGGTCACATTCAATGCACACAGAAATCTTTGACTGCCCCATCTTTGACAGTCCCAAAGAAATGAATCAATGCATTTATATAATTTATGCAAATTACATGCCCAGTAGAATAGGGCAGCTCTTTACCTTGACTAGGGTTTGCTGTACAATGACTCAAATATTTTCGATGCTTGTACAAACACACAAAACAGCCTGATGTGCACATGCCAGCGCACAGTTGCTGCCTAGAACAATATTTATTGTGTTCTGCATCATTGTGCATAGATCAACATAACACATATCCAGGATATTTCTGTTTTAATGCTATGTATCTTGGTGGAAAATGAATGTCTTTGTTTCAAAGATTGAAACAGTGTGGTATTGTTCCAGGCAGTGTATGGATATACAGTGATACCTATCTGGCATGTTTCTAGACAATAATTGACAGGCAAAGAAGCACACTGTGTGTTCTGTTTCCAGACCTTAACTGTGATCAAAAGAAGTAGGAACTTGAAAGGAAAGCTATCTGAGCACTGGCACAAAGCAGAAGGGAAAGATGAAAGAAAAGACTTGGAATCCAAAAAGCTCTGACCAGTTTTGGTGTTGCCGTATGGCTAGTCAGCCTCGACTGAGTCCTGGATAGCAAACAGATGGTTCAACGTCATACATTAAATACATTTGCGGCTCATTATGAAAAAGTGAAACGAGAGTGGGGAATTCTATTTTATTAAAGGTCCCTTATTGCATAATTCAAAATATTCCGATTGTGTTTTATGAAAGGACCCAAATGGGCTGGATTCATTTTAATACCTCCCCAACATGTAATTTAAACAGCGTAATTCCTCTAGACCATTGTGTAAAACAAGCAGGTTTGGCTCCAATGTGTGACATCATTTCTTGATTGCGTCCAATCACCTCAGACCAGTAGGATAAAAAATTGCAACGCCAACATAAACTGCATGTTCAACATATGTGGAGAAAAGGGCCTAAAACTACGTAGAAAATGTAATCATATGGGGGCTTTTAATACAACTACGAATTATTCCAAATATTTGCTAATGTCCCTACACTTCTCCTTAGCATGTGCCGAGAAGTCGGTCGAACTTAAAACAAGGTTCGTAACAAGGTTTCCAGCTTTGCAGCGTGTTTCCAAAATAACCTGCTAAGGCTTCTTATGTCGAGTTGCATTCCTGCCTGCTATCGCCTCCATCAGCAGAGGTGTGTTAGAAGTGTAATAACCCACCTATCACCGCTGAACCCATGTCAGCGCCGTGCGCTCTCAACACTTATGCTCTGTTGTTCGTTTAAACGAGAGTTTAAATGTAGAGGGGGGGGGGGGGGGGGGGGGGGGGGGGGGGGGGGGGGGGGGGGGGGGGGGGGGGGGGGGGGGGGGGGGGGG